>CAJNDV010035111.1:216-27255 GCA_905221635.1 Symbiodinium sp. CCMP2456
CTACTACTACTACTTCTTCTTCTTTACTTCATTCGCAGCGAAGAGATCCGCTTTGATTCTCAGAGCCAAGTAATCATTGCCCCGACATTGATGTCAGCGGGCACTCCAGACCTTCGTGATTGTAACTACCCTCGTTGCAGAGATAGCAGCAAGCATAGACATCAGACCGTTTGAACCGTACTGTACAGTGTAACTCACTGGCCCATGTCATGTAAAGTCCTCTCAAATGAATCTGCAGCGAGCCAATATGAAAATGTATACATTGTGCTCAGCAGTGGATGGAATGCAATCTCGTCGCCTCGCAGCGCGACCATCATCGGTCCCACAGCATGAGCCCCTGGGCAGAGCGCTCGGCTCTAAGAGCTTCGCAGTATAATGTCCCGAATCAACCATGATGCACCATAACAGCACTGATCTTATAGGTTGAACGAAAGGTTCTGAGCCTGCGGCCAAAAACCGGAATGGAGAGCTTTTGAAAAATCTGCACGAGTGATCCTTCCAAGCTCCAGCTGCCCCGTAGCCGTGTTTGGCCAGTTGCAACAGAACAAGGGGTGAAGCAGCTGTCAGCCCATGGATCCGAGCCTGCATGTGCCATCTTTCAATACATCCTTGCAGGGTGTCTGCAAAGCCATCCCCCTTCAAATGAAGTATGGTTGGAGACACAACAGATGCATCCCCACCAGTACCCATTCTGGATTGCCATTGGCCTTGAAGTGCACGAGGTAACTGTCCAGTGTTTACATACTCTATGAAAGCTGCCACGTCGTGTTGAGCTGCCGGCCGTGACCAGCCCCTGAATAGCCGAATAGCCTGTTCCAAGATGGTGTTCTGAAGACGGTTGCAGGGGAATGGCCAAACAGTAGATCTTTCCACGCCTGTGGAAACGCCCCAAGGGGTTGAGCATCTGGCGCTTCCAACAGACAGTGTGTCCACAGCCACGATAGCGCAAACGAGTTAATGTAGCCGTGTTGTGAGGGGTTTCGTAGGATCAGCCCCAAAACTCTCCCAGCATCTTCTGAATGTCGTTCACCAAATCGCAGCGTCGAAGCCCATCTCGCCTCAATTGGACCCCCACCACCCACAGAGCTGCCAGCCGCTCAAGAGTTTCCAGGCCGGCTCATGCATCCGCGACTCCTGGGGCTCTCAGCCCCACTTCCAACAAGAACTTCGATAGCCCCGTCTGCTCTGCACCGATCTGATGCGTCGCATTGAACCTGTGAATGACATCCCTGTTCTTCACCGTGGTCGCCATGGCTCCTAGCAGGGAGATCAGATCTTGGTGTCCCAGCGGTGGACGAGTGTCGTCTACAACGAGAATCTGCTCACATGGCTGGTAAGCCTTCCTGAGTCATCCAGCCCTTTTCCTTGACCTCCTGTTGCTGCTCTTGGGTGGAGCTGATGGTCTGGAGACACTGCATGACAGTCTGAAACAGGGTGTGAATCATCTGAGCCCTCCGCCGACATTCCATATGCCTCCGACGCCTTGTGCAGCAGCGGCATGGGGCCCAGTTGCCCCGGCTGCAGATAAAGATGCCAAGCCGAATTCTGCTTGAGCACCTGTATACTGGTGTCCTGACGAATGAGGAGCCGACCCATGACCTTGATGAGAGCATGTTGAGTTCCCTGCCCTTGCTGTCCTCGGCCCCGTGGTCCCCCCCTCCGAATCGACCCCAAAAAGGTGTCGAGGGCTGATTGTCCGCTCGCGGACGTTGCGTTTTCCCGTTGTCCAGTCTCGCCGACTTCGGGGGGTGATCCTACTGTGTCAAGTCTGTCCCCGCCAGTAGCGCTGCACCGAACGCGGAGGCTTGCGACTTCGCAAGTGCACCGAAGATCTCTGCATGTTTTATCTTTGGAGTGGTCATGGTCATGCTCTGGGATGTATGCACTGTCTGACAAGGCCACAGCAGGGTTTGCTGCTAGGAGACAGATTGCAGTTTGTGGTGCCTAAGCTGCTTGACTGTAACTCCACCGTGTTGGCAAGGAGAACCACAACCGGGGAAGGCTTTACACAGGCGGGTGGCAGCATCAGTGAGGGCAAAGGCTTTCGGGTGGCTACCCTTGTAGTGTGTCTTGACTGACTATCTTGGAGGTGGCCAGCCACTGTCCACAAAGTAGACACCTCTGACATGCAGTGCCAGATTCGTGCCGTGTTGTTTAAGTAGCTGCTGAATGTCAGGATGACTGGCTAACCTGATACCCGCAACGACCTGGGGACCATCTGTCGACAGACAGGTCGGTTGAGCCCCGACGGCAGCAATGGATGACCGGCCGGGCAGTGATCTCCACTGATGTGGCTCCAGCAGCACTGTGGCAGTCCACCAATCGAGTCAAGGCAGACGCCGCAACGTCGTCCACTACTACCACTACTACTACTACTGCTGCTGCTGCTGCTACTACTACTACTACTACTACTGCTACTACTACTACTACTACTAACTAGTACTACTAGTACTACTAGTACTACTACTACTACTACTACTACGACTACGACTACTACTACTACTACTACTACTACTACTACTAACTACTACTACTACTTACACCGACGACAACTGCTACGACTGCTACAAGTACCACGACTACTACGACGACTTCTACGACTTTCTACCACCACTACTGGCACTATTGCTCTAGGCTTGTCTGCTATGCCAACGACCACGACGACGATGACGAGCGTTACGGGCAAATATCACCATACTGGCAAAGCTGTGTGCTGTGTACTTGCAGTGGCTGATGGTCCCGGAGCTCAGTTCACAAACAATCAAGCCGATGAATGAGGTCAAGGGCTTAGGGCCTGAGGTGGCACCGCGAGGCTACGACGTCCGAACTCTGAAGCCTAAGATGCTCTCGCGGTCTCTGACTCTCCCCGCATCGCCCATCTTTAGCTGGGGGACGGAGCTCACTGCGGTCAATCTTACCATCCCTGTCCGGATCGAGCCCGCGAAAAACGTCACCTGGGCGACGGACGGCTGTAGCACGTGCGAGCTGTCATGTGGCACGTAACATGTGATTTCGGCTGGAACTTAGCTGCTTAGCTGCATCGCACGAACAACAACGAGGTTTACTAAACTTCCATTAGTTGCGGTGACGTGTATATATATATATATATATGTACATATATATATATATATGATGGGACGAGCGTCGGATACTGTGGAAGCGTCGGAGATGTACGTCCGGCGACTATGCAGTTCAATCTACGAGGCCCAAGTCTCATGGTGGAACAGGCCCCTGCGAGCCTCAACAGCATGTGCTGGTGTGCCTTCATCATGGTTTCAATGCCGCTGTTCGTGCCTCTAAGAAAGACTTTCACATGTTGTGATAAAGTGCAGCTTCGGCCAGGATGTGCCCTCCACATCCCTGGAAACCTGGACTCTGCCTTTTGCTGTTCAGGCGCTGATGGAGGCGAACCGCAGCGCCGCCTCGGACAGCCACGCTGGAAACTCTACACTCTGTTTACACTGCACCCGCCACGGCGAGGTGACGTGCGATGTGTATCGTTCAGAACACCGTGACAAACAAGCACAAGCTGGCGCAGTCCTCAAAGCATGAGACCTGTAGCAAATGGGTGTAGCTGGAACAGTACTGAAACGGTGTGCTGCAGAATATGTGTAGCCTGCCGATCGTCTTCAGTTTTGCAGCCCTTGCGCGCTTGAATTCGGGGTTATGTGATGGCCTGGAAACTGCCAGGTTGGATTCGCCCTAGACAATGACTGTAGCCTAGTGCGAAAACTCTTGATGCTTCATAATTAGAAGAGATGTGGTAGTGAGCCGCATCTTCCGAATGCCATGAGCAGTGAAGTTGCTTCGCAGCTTTTCCATCGCAAGGTTTAGGCCGATGCTAAGCGCAACTTTGCGCGCACAACATGCTGGGTCTTGCGGAGTTGTGCGGAGTAAAACGTTAAGATCTTGGTCTCTGCTCCTTGGATCCTGCACTTTGCAGCCTTGCCGACGCCCGGCCTGAGTCACCCCCCAAACGGAAAATTCAGGTTCAGCCCACCTTGCTCGCCATGGACTGAACCAAGTCTTGCAACTTGCGCTCGTCAGCTGTCCTCGGCAAGAGGCCCGATCCATTCAGTCGCACCTCATGCGATGATGGGACTGCTACATCTGGAGTGAAAGATGAAGCACCATTCAGCCGCTTGGTTTAGTTTATTGAGCAACGCATCTCAAAGTCTTAAAGCGTGATCGAGTGTATAAATGTGAGCATTTATGTATGTACATATGAACAAACCAATGTAGGAAGAATTAAACTAAACCACCAGGAATGGACAAGTGAACTCAATTTCTCAGAGAAACTGAGAATGAAGCAACTCAGCCCTGGCCCTCACTGACCGCTACTCATCCGAAAACGTCCGTGAAGCCGGGACCCATTTTCCAAAGCTTCCAGGAGTCAATGGCAGGAGGAGACCGCCTTGCTTGGGTGCCGGCTCCTGTCCACTCAGGGCTCTGGATTTCAGATAGGACGGAAAAACTAGCAAAGGACTGACTAGGACATTTAATGCCACGCCCACGCCTTCAGAGGTCTCACATGACCTTGAGCCTTCGCAATGAATCTCTCAGCTGGCTAACTGGATTACATAGGTGGCGGGAGGCCGCCACGGTGCAGACTATGAAGTCTGCCTGGTGTGCCTGTGCAGTCTGTAACTGTAGCTTCATCTCAACCCCAAACCCCTGTAAACCAAAGGATTACTTGCCGTGAGGCAAGCCAATAGCAAACAAAGAACTCGTTTCAGCTTGCCCGGCCAGGTCACTGAGTAAAGCGCCAATTAACAGTGCATCCAGTCTCTAGCAATGTCTGAGAAAACCCCATCTAGAGAATCTACAGAGTCTAAAGTCTGTAGAGCCGTAGAATTACAATGGAGGTGTCCTTGGCCAATCGCCAAGAATCTCTCGCGGAGAGGCCACCGGCTGATACGACGATTTTCTGCGCAGGATCCTGGATTCAAGGGCGGCTGACGGCATTGAAAAGGCCTAGCTGGACATGTAGCTCTTCGGATTTCGGGCCCGGCTGTCGATGCTTGACACAAGTTGGGCGGCGACACATGGTCTTGTCACTAACGACAGTGATGGATTGAAACCTGTGAGCAGACAGGCAAGCAAGAGTTGCAGCATGAGAACAACGAAGCTTGTGTCGTGTATAAGCACATGTTCGTGATAGCACTGAACAGAGTTGGTAAAACATGTAAACATGTGTAAAACCACAGTTCACACGGGATCTGCCGAGTTTTCTGAGGGTCTGAATCGGCACGAAGGTTAGCACTGCGCACGCAAGAAGATACCAGAAACACCAACGGGTTGGCACATTCCTTATAGAGCCTTGGAAGGTCAAGCCAAGATTTGAAGACGAGCCACGGACATCTTGTTCAGCGCTCTGGCAGACAAAGAACCTCCGTAGGTGCTGCTCCTGAGGATGATCCGAAGCGTGAAGGCCACGCTCGACTGAAAAGCTCCATTCGGATTGCCAGACTTTGAACCCCTGACACTTCCAGATTCGAGCTGCTGCTCTGCGCATGCTTTGGGGCCCGTATCCTGTTATCATAGCGAACCCCTGTTGAAATATGATCGCCGGCACGCGCCGTGAGAATCCTTCGGGCTCTCACTAAACTCGGCTGAGTCAGGAGTCATGCTCTTCCGGTCGATGGCGCGCTTCCCATCGCGAGATGCTTCCCGAAGCCAAACCTCGGGGAAACCACTTCAGGTTTGACTTCACACAGTCTTCTCCAAAGCCAGGCGAAGATTCGGAGTGAGAACTCTCCGCATCTTCTTGCCGCAGCCCAGATGGCATCACGCATCAGAGTGCCAATCAGTGAACCACTGCGGGCAGTGACAATGTCATGCCAAACCCTCCGATGCTGTCGCAGCAGCTGAAGCAGCATCAAGGACACGGTGGCCTGCAAGGCAGCAGCTGCGGAACTTGGGAAACATGTCCAGCAAAAAACCAGGAAGCTCAAGCTGATTCTGAAATCTGATCAAACGAAGACTAAGCAAGGGAAACATCCTTGCCAGTCCGGGAGGGAGAGGGAAGGAGAGAGAGACGCAGAGAGCCATGGAGAGAGAAAGAGAGTCGAGAGCAGACGAGAAAGCAGGTCAGGTAGGAAACTTAAGTGAACAAGTGCGGGCCTTGTTGAAAGTCAGGCTCGGTGATGCCTGTATCGACGAAAGCCTCGGAGGCAAGAATCTGCGTCTTATTGCAACAGCTAGCCCAGAACTCCAACCAATTCGAGTCCGGGCCACCATCGAAGAGACTCCCAGGGCCTTGAGCCCTGGTTCGCCGTCTTCGGTGTCGGGCTACTTTTGGGACCTACGCCGCTTGAGCCAAAGACTCGAAGGTCGGGCAGAATTTTTGAGAAACCTTCTGGTCACTGGAGGGATGTTGTTTCTCATGCTTGGTAAGCATCCAAATAGAGGGCACCAATATCGAACAGGCTGCAGCTGCGACGACAGCAGGCGAATACAAACTTCCGCCCAAAAGTCTTGGCAACAAAAACGTCAATTGCTCCCAGCACTGCGCCGGAAAATTCAAGGAGACTCCTCGGCTGCTGAGGCCACGCTGGCCGCCAAGTTTGCCTCGGAACACTGGGCTCTGGGTACACGGTGTCCAACCTGCTTCTGCTGTGAGGGTGGGGTGCTTTGCATGCTTCGTGTACAAGTGGTTTTCGCGGCATCACGATGACCATCAGCTTTGCCCGGGTCCCGGCATGCTCAGTCACTCCAGTCTCTCATGGCGGCAGCTGAAATGCCAGTCTAACCAAACTAACCGCTTGATTGTAGGGTGCCTATATTGACTTCTCGCTTTGCGTATTAATCCCTCCATCCCTGCTGTTTGACTGTAAGGCCCCACCAGTAGGTTACACCAGATAAGCACAACGCCCCCGGGCCAAAGGCCTGGAGCATACAGTCGGCGAGGCGAATGCAGCCACGGATGGCGGCCTCATCCTGCAGAACCCGCCCCTACACTAAAATAGACAGACCTGGTGACCTTGTGGGGACTTGCATGGATTGCCAGATAGGTCAAAACACCGAAACTTGGGGCTCACGTGCTATGGGGCTGGGGCCATTTCGCCCCTTAAGCGTGCACGTCCCCAAGAACCTGCAGGACGGGGCTCCTGGTCTCTAAGCATCAGGGTTCAATTTCCTTGTGCCAGCTACTTCTCAAACGCTGACAACCCTACAAATGGACCCACCTCTCGTCTTGAATCTTTACATCTTAAGAAGCTCCTAAGCTTCGGAAATAACCCCCTACCCCTTAAGCCCTAAGCAGTGAACCCCTGTTACATCTGGTCTTGATGAATGCCAGCACCCCACTGAGCACAGGACCAAGGACTCTGCCCAGGCACCAGCGGGAAAGGAACACGACATGAACAGCTTCATCCCTGCTCAACCAAGGCCTGCAAAGCGAGAGTACTTACCTAACCTTAAACCTTAAGCCCTAAACCCTAAACCTTCTGTTGGAAGAGTGGTGTCCATCGGAATGTCGCCGGCCTCCTGGACTATCTGCTCTTTTCGGAAGCGCTCCTGCAGAGCGTCTGCGTGCAGTGTGGCGTATATGTATGTGTATGTGTATATATATATATATAGAATGTATAAAGATACATGTGCTGTATAAAGTACACAGACTTAGTTGCTGAGTTCATCAGCCCAAAAAGGTGTAAACTTTCGATTCTTGAGGACAATATAATATCCCCAGAAGTGTAAAGTGTACCCACTCAACTACTAAGTAGAACTCAGCTACTAAGTAGAGAGAGCCAGCTGCGCAAGTTCATCCAGCCCATCCAGTACTCACCCTTCCGGACATCTTGAAATTTGATCAGTGCATCTCGGCTCTTGTACACATCTGCAAGGACAGCGCGGCAAACACCCTATTAACAGACCTTTGCAACGTGACAAGTCGACAACCACAGTGTCAGATCAAATATCAGATAAACGCAGAATCAATCTAAGAATCCAAGAAGTTGTCTGCCCTGCGATAGCCACGGCCAGCGGCAGGCTCCTTCGCCTCGTGCTTGTCCTGTCACAAGAGCCGCCAATCTCTCGCTCTTTCCCTCTCGCTCTCTGCGTCCCAATTGGCGGCAAGGGGAAAGCAAAGTCTTGTAAGAAACATCAATTATAGCAAAGCCTGATCTCTTTGCAGAATTTGCAGATAGGGATGGGTGGCCGCCTGGGCAATAGACCGCACGCGGCTGCTGGCAAAGGATTTGATCTGAGATGTTCGGCGCCTCGCATGCAGCTGGTGCTGGCAGCAAGTCAACTCAACAAGCTGTTCAACGAGCCATCAGAAGCACAAAGTGTATTAATGCGCAGTCGCACGACTGGACAACGTTTGACATCTTTGCTGAGATGGGCACTTGCAGAACAGGTCAGCCGAGTGACCTCAGCGAGACTCGCCGCTCAGACCCGTCCATGTCTAGTGGCTAGGCTGGTAAGTACCTAACCATGGACTATAGCCACATGTAACGTAACCAGAAACCCGACAGAACACCAGCACTCTCTGCCACATGTTTCTGCCCCATACCTTGCCGGAAGTTCCGGGGCGCAGCAGATGTCATGTTACAGATTTGTCATTTTGCTGGTCTGTCGGTTTTGACAACGCTCGGTGCTGGCTTCGCATAAGAAAGATCCTACGTAGACACCACCCTAGTTCAATCCCCAACTCAACATCCCTGCTGCCCTGAGCGGCCGGCGAACTGTGCCGATCAGCCCCTGCAGAGCATCGGGCGAGTGTTCGAAGCAAGAGCTACTCGAGGTATACACACGCCACCACCTCCAATAACAACCACCACCACAACAACAACAACCACCGCGACGACGACAGCACTTACACTTTCTGCAGTAGTTAGCGTAGTAGTTGCACAGTGCAGAAATTAGTCGACGTCCCGTGGTGGTAGTTTTGTCAAAGTGAGCCTGCTCCTTGTCCCAAGATACAGGAGCTGCAACGACAATCATGTCATCCATTGAGAAGTACGCAGCTGGCATAGAAACGGGCCGTGCGGCTGGTCCGACCATGACGTGAAGGTCTGACTGATTACCCCAATTAATGATAATGAAGACCTTGTCCGTTCCATCGAAACCCATGAAACCTGAACCACCTAGTTACACGGCAAGTTCCAGAACCGAACAATAGAAGATGCGCCTCCAATGCGGCTACAATGGTCTCGCGTCGGCGTTCCAGGTCCTTGCATGTTGCTGAATTCTAAACACTGGCACGATGACTGTGAGCTCAACAAGGCAAGTGAAAACTTCTTCCCCACGCAGCAATGGAAAACGGTACCGTCCCGTGGTCAAGAACTATATAAAGTTCTACACAGTAGTTGGCAGCAGCAGCAGCAGCAGCAGTGAAATCCACGTCCTCATCATCAGCAACAATGCCAGAAGCAAGAAGTCGCAGAAGGCATGAAGACGCTCATGGTCCTCGCCATCCTTATCCTGATCCTGCTTCTCCTGCTTCTCGGCATCATCATCTTCAGGCTCCAAGCTTCGAAATTGAAAGCACAAGCACCAGAATCACATGGTCCTGCCCCTCAGGGCCCCCACCTGAAAGACACCCGCTTCTGGGCCCTCCCGGACAAGTTGTGATTCCACCTCTGAGGCGAAGTCCTCCTGGGCTCAGGTGCGCCACACACAAAAAACACGGCGGAAACAATGGTACGGGCAAGTGCTGTACAAGTGACGAACATTAACTTTTCATAACTATATCATACAAAACTGTGAGTGCATTCAACAACAGTAGTACTCTTACTCAGCCATCTGGAAGCTGGGTATGTTTTTCAAACTCTTGGTTCCACCAGTTGCACGAGTTTGGGCGGGTTTGGGGGTTTGTAAAAAATCTTGCCGAAGCATGGTGCTGCGAGAGCTGGGCAGGCCATCGCAAATTGAATCCATGTAACTCCGACAGCCGCATGGAAGGGCCCAGGCCCTCTCACTTTAGAACCCTAAATTTCATCCCAAAAGCGCCCTGCAAGAACACCCAAGGAGCCGGCGAGGCGCACACAGCGGTTTGGGAAAGAGATCAGCGGAGTGGCCCCGACCTGCCGAGCTCCATACGTGCACACGTACATGCGTACACGCATACATACGCATACGTACATTCATGCAGACATACAGACATTCATATGAACAAGGCAGTGCAATGTATGCTATTCTACGCTACCCTATCCGGTGCGATGCTCTGCTATCCTGTTCTAGGTATTTCTAGGTTATGTCGCGCTGTGCCACGCTATCCTGTATTGCGCTATAAGTTGTGTTGTGGACATGGTATATGTTCGATAGCAGATGGTATATGGTGCGGCATGGCATGGTAGGGTAGGGTAAACTCTGTAATGTAATGCAATGCAATGCGCTGCATGCATGTGGATGTGTGCATTCGCACAAACAACACCATGCGTCATGAACCATGTGCCTGAGGCATGCTTGACATGATCTATCTCGGCTCTCTGCGTTGCTTCCGCTGTGGAGCGTGCAAAAACTAGGCGAGCCGGGCATCGTCCAGCCTCGAAAACCATCTCCTCCAGCAGAGAATGGGTTAAGTGCGAAAACCTGTTGTGCCGCTGACGGGTATCACAAACTGATCGC
The DNA here is from genome assembly GCA_905221635.1 of Symbiodinium sp. CCMP2456. Lineage (NCBI taxonomy): Eukaryota > Dinophyceae > Suessiales > Symbiodiniaceae > Symbiodinium > Symbiodinium sp. CCMP2456. The sequence goes on from CAJNDV010035111.1 coordinate 10,789, forward strand.
CACCAACAAACCGATTTCCACGCCAGGATGCTGTCCTTCACTTCCAGCATGGGCTGCAGAAGAGTAGGTCGAGAGAAGAAGCACGTCCGGGCCAGCCTTGCAAGACTGCGGACGCCACGTTGTCTCGACAGAACCTCCAACACATGCTGGAGCCTTGATATTTCTAGGCCTGACCTCAGCATTGCGTGCTAGCCTTATAATATACAGGCCCCCTGATTCTACAAAGGAGAACTCCGAACACCTCCTCCCTGGTAGCAGGCCTGGCGCGTTTCCGGCAGAAGGAAGCATCCTCGAGGTTGATTCAAAGTTTTGTATAGGGCTGACTTGACTGTAGAACATAAATGGAACCGTGAATGATTGTGGCATGATCGAAGAAGGCGTGCACAGGTCCGTGGCCCTCTCCCGCACTTAAATGCCAGCAAGCCCCACAGACAGGTCAGGGCCCTGTGCTGCAGTGGTCAGGGGTCAGGGGATGGCTATTTCCAAGATAGGGCAGTTCGGGCGGAAGCGTGTGAACAAGCTCCATCAAGTCAAGAACTGCGCCTTTGCATGTCGACGCCACTGCGCCACCATCTGGCAAGCGAAAACAGCAACATCTCAAGCCAAGAAGAACTATCGTGCAGCAAACACGCAGAGACAAGAGCTGGAGGGATGGCAAAAGTTGGCTTCGCATACTCGTTGTCCCGGTGAACCCAGTGTCGAATAAATTGTGGGCATGCCTTCCGGTGCATATACAGCCGGAAGAACGACATCCGAGTGAGCAGTCGGTACCTCCACGGAAGCTCTGCCCAGTCTCCTACTGCAACACGTCCTAGATTTTAGATCTCCCGGACGTCCAAGCAGGATTCGGCTGAACAGGCGCACACCATGGATTGGTGGACCCATTCTGACAGGGACACACAGTCCGACAGCTGTCCGGGCCTCAGAAGGAAGACACCATGGAACCGAGCAGTAAGTTAGATGATACCTTGCCTATTCAGCCATATGTCACCGCACATAGACCCCCCCCCCCCCACACACACACACCAAAACCCCATGTGGCACTGATTGTTCCCAACCACTTTCTCCAACGACTCTGCGTTATATAACTTCATGTTGGCGGGTGCTGGTGCAATTCATATATGACATATATGTATAATAAAAATGATACATCTATTGAAGCAAATGATAACTTGGAAGAAACAGAAAAAGTGATGATTCAGGATCGGGTACACAGACGGTGTTGTTACTCGCTTCTGGTTGGATCCGACACGCCATCGTCGGCTATACACCCCTTCTCAAATGCGTCGCAACTCTGAATTTTCTTGCTGAGATGCGAAATAGGACTGCGTGAAAAATGATGCGAGGGAGAGATGGGACCAAATCGGCAGTGATGCCACTTATCGTACTACATTACATCATCCACATGGGGGGCCAAAAAAGGGATGATGCTCGGATGGAACGTCGAAAGAGCTCGAGGAACCAGAACCCGTTTCACTTGTTCCCCGGTGAGTCTCGGATCACGGCACAACGTGCACAACTCCACTTGGCGTGATCGTGAAGTATTCGCCAGTCTCGCGACGGATTCGGTCCTTGCAGCATTCGTGAGCTTATGTGCGACTGCACCTAGTTCAGCATCAGCCCATCTTTGGCCGTTTCCCGGAAACCCTTGTGCCGAAGCCTCGTTTACGGATCCTGGATTCAACTCCTCGAGCTTTAATGTGCTCAAGCCGAGCCTTGGTTTGAAGGCCGGAGGAAACGATGTTGATTGGATTCGGCTCTATCGCTGCAGGTCCCCCTGGAACATTCTAGTGCACGATTGCTGCTGCCGTTCTGGTACTGCATGGTATATTGCCACATTGAAGTGAAACAGACTCGCGTACGTCCCACCCAAACCGCCACCCTTGCACACAGAATGACTTCGTCACCACGACCATCGAAATGAACACACGGCTAACCGTCCTCCTGTACCACGACCAAATCGTATGGCCCGGGGGCTTCGTTCCTCAGCAAACCGGGGAAACATGCCTCTTCGGAAAATCAGATTGTCTATGCTGTGAAGATCTGAGTCGGCGCACTGCGAATACTTTAGCACAGCCTGGCCGATAGATCCATCGAGCCCAATGCGCAGGGAGTACTAACGACATGTGCAGGCTCGGCCTACCTGCAGACTCATAGAACCGCGTGAATACAGCTGCATAAAAATATTTTTCAATCGGGTCGAGGGCTTGAAGCTCTGAGGCCCAGGCTCCTGAGTCAGAGAGCTTGCAGGGAGGCAGTAGATGATCTTGGCCTGCGTGTTGCCGCCATACCTGCTTCCAAAAAGACAAAGAAACCTTCGTGTGCGAGCCCAATCGCTTGCGGGACTTGCCTTGGCAGCCTTGGCCGTGGCTGGAACCATGCCAAAGATTTGGTGAATTAGGTGGTGTTACCACTCGGTGTCCGAACCGCCGCGGCATCGAATACGTGCCTTGTGAAGTAGGACACCGCATCGTCACCTGGCACTTCCAGAAGGATTGATAGAACTGATTCCGAGGACACCGGCTGCCGGCTTGGAAACCAGTGGCTATGATACTGCTGCTCCGTTGCTGTGACTAATTCCTCTTTTCTAATGCATATACGTTGTATAGTGGAACCGATCTGTTAGCAAATGGACGGGACAGGCTACATGGAAGAGGCGCGACGGCAACAGGATCAAGTTCATGACATTCCATGACTATCCATCATACTCTAACAGTACCATTTGGCAAAGATGCACAATCTACATGCCCCTGAACGAGCAGCCATGTGTGAATTTGACTTCGATCAAGACGAATGTCAGAAACCGCTCTCCATGTCTCCGCCTGTACGCATTTCCCGCAGCTGCTTGCGAAGCAAAGCCTCTCGTCGCTCCTCGCCATAGGTTCGAGTCGGATGTTTCAAGCTGTTGTGACATGTCTCTCCCTCGCTCTGTATGCGACTGCGTATGTATGTATGTACGTACGTACATATGTATGTATGTACGTGCGTAAGTATGCATGCATGCATGTATGCATGCATGTATGTATGCATGTATGTATGTGTATGCATGTGCGTACATAATACATATATACATATGGACATATGTGTGTGTGTGTGTGTGTGCGCCTGCATGCATGTATGTATGCACACACACACACACACGCAGAGTTTGACCCCGAGGCGCCCAACAGCTTGACACTGCACCAGGGCGGATGTCACACTGCATTGAAAAATGAAAGGATCCTGTGCTTCTTGGCCACCAATCTCCAAGGCCTGGTGCAGATGTGGCACGCGGGATAAACAACAAGAAAGACAAGAAAGATCATGACAACCACGAGCCTAGTGAGCTTAGTGGGCCAAGCCCACCTCGTCGTGGGAATCCGGCGATCCCGGCCGAGATGGTACCTCGGCCAAGGCAAAAAGGGATCAAACCAAAAGACTGGCAAATGTGTGTGTGTGTGTCTGGTCGGTCATGAGCCCCAACATGAAGCATCTCCGGGCACGTGGTATTTACACACATATGTGGCTTTGAACTGTACACAGAAAGCAAAAACAGGAAGGTAGATAGCTCGATAGCTGGACAGATAGATAGATGCACAAACCGACAGGCAAAGGAACGGACGGACGACGGACAGACCGAGTATGATTGTCTGTATCGCACATGGTTGGCGATACTGTCTGCGCATAAGCAACACAAGTACAGAAACATCTGAGAAGCCAGGTGGCCTTGTATGCGGCTTTCACAGCACGCAGGGTGTTGGAGCTGGCCGTCCGCTTGGCACTGCTCCGCTCGGACGGCGCCGCCTCATTTCGAGTGCGCAGTCGGAGAGCTTCCATGGTGAGCTTGGCTATGCTACGATCTGCCTTTGATTTTCTGGGGATCGCACTATTTCCTGAGGTCGACGATACATCCATATATTCGGCTATTTGATTGAAGCTTTGCTTCACGAGATGTCGCAGCTCGCGCGTTCCTGTAAAATCCTTGTGCGGAAACTCTGGTTCAGCGGCGCTCTGGCAAAGGCAGTCAGCGCAGTGCGGCAGTGCCTGCACCACTCTGCCGCAGTATGCCGAGGCCCCCGCTTCTGCATTGCTCTCACGCGCAGTGCGCCTGGACATGGCGGATAGCTGGGGGTAAGCTGGCCCTTGAGACAATTGAACCACAAGCGGGCTCGTCTGATGCAGCCAGTGCACCGGATCTTTATTGCCTGAACATATCGACAGGACGAACGATGCCAATAAAGACTTCAGCAAGAGTTATCTGGCAGTGGCAGCGCTTGAGAAGACACATGTGCCCGAGATGTCCTGCTGGCCTGCTGGATGTTCGAGAGATAGCTCCGACGGACTGGACGCGCCTGCTGAAATGTAACAGGCGACTGAGACAACCTTGTCAGCATTTTGGTAGTCTCGACTTCGAGACGTTCCCGTCAGACGAAGACTATACACTCCCCAGCAGACAGCATGGCTCGACACTGCGGGCTTCAGAGAGACATGAGTGTAACCAACAGGCAGGGGTGATGTGGCTTGGCATAGCACAGGCTCTGCGAATGTCCGTGCGAGGGTCGACAAGCTGAGTTTGGCGCTGAAACTCCATTGGCGGCTCTGCTGGACCTGAGTTAGCCTAACGAGCTCTGGATGCTCAAACTCCGCTTGACAAAATTGCCTAACCGGGGCCCTGTGTTTGCTAAGCCCCGGGCGCCGGAAAAGCCCGGCCTCCCGGTCGCCACGCTGCCTCTGGCGGGCTTTGGGATGCTGGTAGAGTCCAGGATAGTCCAGCGCTTGGGGTCCGAGGTCACAGTAGCAAAGGCACGACTTGGCCTTTCAAAAAATCTCCGAAAGCCACAAAAACACCGAGCAATTCTGTCCAAATGTGGCCGGAGTGCGTCCATTGCTGTTGGCCTTGGTGTGCGGTGGCCCTCCCTGCATGCTTCAGTGCAGGAGTTTGGGGCTTTTCCAAGTGATCAGAACAGGCCAATTGATGGATAGTGTCAGCTGCAGTAATCGGCTAAGACTGCATGCCACCTGACCTGGGCTTACGGGTTCATCTATCAAGTAAGATTGTTTCAAGCTATTCTTGGGCGATGAATTTCGAGACGTTTTCCCTGTCCCCGGGTTCGACACCGCAGGTCAAGACAGGTCCAGAGTCTAGAACAAAACCTTGAACCCCACTGTAAGATCTTAAATGGCCGGAATCGGATGGTCCGGGCAGGCACTGTCAAACAGTTTTTGACCTGGGGCACATACCGTAGGCTTTGAGCCGCCGTGGCACACCCGGCCTTGGTCAGGCGCACACTTTCGGCATGAGACTTTTCGACGTCTTGGCATTCAGTAATTACTCCATAGATGTGATCAGGCTCCCTGACACGGTCCGAACGCGGATCCAGCTGCAAGAACGGTGCCTGCGCAATCCGAAATGAATAATGGGTACGACCTTCTGACTGCTGCAAACTGTGAACCCGAAATTGGCTACCGTCTGAACAGCAGACACCACAAACATCTAGAACTTAAAACCGAAAATCCACTGAACCTGGAAGCCATGACTTTTGACATGAATACCTGCAACCCGATAACCCTCAGCAACCCCTGGAACCCTGAACCCTGCAGCTACCCCGCCTAGCAGTCCTAGCAGCCCCGACCTCGAGTCGCCAACGAAAACAGCAACCCCATTCCCAAAATTTGGCCTAAATCCTTAACCATCCTGAAACTTTTTACCCTCTCAAAATGCCTATGGACCTTCCAATAGACCACATGTAAACGGACCACAGTCTTGCAAGCCCTCCGAGCCTCTGAACCACGGGGGCCCACAAAGCGTCAACACAACTGCAAAACCTCGCTCAGAGCGCCCCCTAATCAACGCCTGCCTGAACCATTTTCTTTTGTTTGTTGGCTGCAGGCTTGAGCAGCCTAGCAAAGCCTCCTTTCAACCCAGTCTCGAGGCACCACCTGCCCAAAAGCCCATCAAGTTATCTAAAATCCTACGGACAACCCTGAAAATGGCCCCGGACCCTTATCCCTCCCTCCCGGTTCTGAAGCTTCGGGGCCATCACGGCCGATTTCTGAGCTCGGCCTCCAAACCCCGGGCCAGATCAACCTGAGCCCGTGCTGTCCTTCTAAGAGGGATCCCTCGAAGGCTTAGTTTCGGCGCCCACACTCGGACACAATCCGGGACAAAGACAAGCAAGCCAAGGGTTTCAGGTTTCCTTCATTTAGTTCTGTTAGAAGCTTTTCGGCCGCTTTAGGGATTAGTCCAACAGGGGGTGTCTGATGCTGTTCCTAATGAAAAATTAGGCTGGTAGAGGTCTTGAATGGTCTTTAGATGGAGCAATATCTCGACATGAACACATATCAAACAGCTAAATATGTCCATATGCATGTACACTCGTACATAATATGTTATTTATAAGTAGGGTTACATGCTGCGCTTATGGGACGTTCGAGGGACGGTCTAGCTTCTTGTCTGTCAGAAAGCTGTGGTCAAGCTTTGGGATGTTTGGGCAACACACTCCGCCGAGCCAGGCAAGTCCAAACTGACGTTAAGGCAGAGAGCTTCGGGGGCCTTGAGGGTTTATTTCATGCCTGCCTGAAAGCCTGGCACCCCCTATGATGTAGCATGCTTCCGAGATCAGGTGAGGACTGGCTTCGGCTTTCGAAGCCTTGCCTTGCCCAAGTGTGGAATTGGGATCTCGCTTCTGATGCAAAATGTAGATACTATGTGGATGCAAGTTCCAAGCCACGCTTTTCACTACCCGGGACCAGAAGTCCCGACATCCATAGCCTCCAAACACCTCCCAAGATCAGCATTTTGAATACTTCACACTGAACCAACAAAGAAGCATCCCTTGAGACTTGAGTCCAAGGACCCCTTCCTGGAACCAGCAGTTGAAACTCGCGAATCATCTTCTCACCAATACTACTAGAATGCCACGCCATGTCTCGAAGCACCTACTACTTGTGCAAATTCAGTGACTCCCCGGATAATGTGGGCCTTGGGATTCGGACATGTCGCGGCACCGCGCGCGGAACGCCCGGATGCGCCGCGTCAAGCGAGGGACGTCATTTCGACGAGGCCAAAACGAGGTCAATGCATGGGAATTTACAAATCGCGCTTACGGGAGGTGCCACACCGGGAGGGTTGCTGTTTCGAGACGAACATGAGGCCAATGTACTGGAATTTGCAACGGGTCCCGCTTGCCAGCGGACGCGGATATGCCGGGAGGCTGAGAAAGGCTCTGCTTGACCCGAAAGGTCCGAGTGCTGGCTCCACGGCTCTAGGGACCCGGCTGTCGCCCGATCCAGCTTGGGCCGAGGCCTCGATGGTGAACAGACAGGCCAGGCCCATAAATCAGCCAGATAAGCTGTAATACCACAACGCTCTGGTTCACAACGCAGAGCCTTAAAAGTGACAGTACAAAGCTAATCTTGGCGCTTCTCCACGCTCTCCATAAGATTCTCAGGGCTTATATACGATAGTCAACGCCCTATTTAAGGGTTGGACTTGCAGTGACTATTCTTTGTGTCGTGAAAGCACCGCAAAAAAGTGTGACCGGGAATACTGTATACTCGACTGTGATAGTGTTATCGGGCCTAGCGGCCTGCCTACTAGTACCAACAAGGAGCACCCCAGAACGGAACTCCAAGCAAGCCCTTAGGGCGCTGACGGGTCGATCTGGACAGTTCTGTGGCTTTGTAATTTAACCCAAGATTGGGGAGATTCGAGGTCATGGAGAGCAAGCTTTGAATGGTTGGGGCCACATACAGCAACACTGTGAAAGACCTGCTTTGTGCCACACTGGTCCGGGAACCGCATTGTCAAGACCGAGAACCCTCACTTTTGGCTCCGAAGCGACACAATACTCCGCTGTAGTGCAACCCAAACTATGGGAAAATTATTGCACCGGCTTCGGCTGTTCTGCCCGAGCTGAACGAATTTGACTGCCGAAAGCCAAGATCCAGGCAGCGGAGGAAGCCTGTCGACTTTCAATGCTTCGCGGGGAGATACCGCCAGCAGTTCTTGCGAAGAAGACGGCCGCAAGTGTTGTTGCTTGTCGTGCTAATATGGCACACCACCTTGGAACCTCGTGGCAGATTCCTCAGGCCACATGAAGGTTGTGATTCTGTACTCAAAACCGGGATCTAAACGCCCAGTGAATTTGGTGTCTAAGTTTAAGTATAATAAACAAATCCGCCTGTGCTCAATAATTGAGCAACATCTCCGACCCAGACGCAGCACACCGAAGTCTACTCTAAACCCTCAATATGATCCTGAACTCGTCAAGCTTTTTGAATCGTGATCGGATCTCACAACCTCGTAGCAAAGTTTCCGGGTTTAGGCTGGAACTTCGAAGTGAGGCGGTGATGAGGATATGTGCAGTGCAGGCGCCTTGTCAATAAAGGACTTTGCGAACCATGTGCAGATCGACATTCTCAACAAAGCAGGGAGTAGCTTACGAGCCGAAGCGACTGAGCCCCGTACGAGGTTGGCCGTGTGGAGGCCGCGACCTGGAGCACAGAGATGCGCGAAGGTCCAGGTATCAGCTGTCAAGAGGAAACATCGGTTGCCGCATTTAGTTCCCCAGCTGACACTGCGAGGGGTTTATGCTCCAATACGGCTCCGGCAGTCCACTCACATGTTATGCACTGCAATGTGCTAAGCGCTGGCCTGTCGGCTAATGTAAGCACCCGACCGCTGGTTGCCAACAGCCGTCCATCGCCATGACGGACCAACAGCTGGCTCAAAGACTCAGCCTCGCATGTTATGAAGCACGGGAACAGAGCAGTCCCTGATGCTGGCAGACAAGCCACTTTGCTTGTTCTGCAGTTGTGATGGCATGAACTGAATGCGATGGTTTCTGAGACGACAGGACCCTCTGTTTGCTCGGTTGCATCAACACTGGCGTAGCCTTGATCCAGAATAGTGCGGCTTTCGTCTCGACTTGCAACCTTGCGACCCAACTTGAGCCAATCCAACTCTTTGAGTGTGGCTCATGCACAGCCGGTGCAGAGAGATATGCAAGAAAGAGGGCCTCTCGCTTTCCCTGATCTATGACGCATCGTAGCAGTAGCAGCTTGCAGTGACTGCAACCACGGAATGCTGTGTGATGCAATCGGCCACACGAGCTTCTCGCTAGGAAAGACATAGGGTGGAGGGACTCCTCCAGGTTGAGCCTAGAGCCAAACCATGGAACCATCAGAATGACAAGTATATTATGTCAACATGGAAGATGAGTCGTATACTCTATACCGCGGCATATAAGCACCTATATCATGACATGTATACGTAGATGAACGAAGACGCTATAGCAATGCGTATGTACACACCGTTTGGATCAAACCAATGGCTTGAGGTTCGCAGTCTGCCACTTTGCATGTGGCATGCGGGTTCACAAGAGGGCGCTGCACAAGAGCTGTCAGTTCTCTTGGGGCTTGCGGTGCAAACACCCCCAAAAAGAAGGTATACTAACAGTCATAACTCCCTCGGATGCTTTGAGAAGACTTTGCTATAAAGAGTACACAGCAACCTGAGGTTCCTGCATACACTATGGTAGACACTGTGTCAGCCTGCGTGAATTCTCCATCCATCTCAGGGGGACGGCGGCGGCCCTGACACTCTGTAGACTCCGCGGTTCGCGACAGCAAGGCTTTTCTAGTGATTCATATCTCTGTGTGTGTGCGGGGTGTCGGATACAATTATTGCTTGTTCGCTGCAGAGCCTAGCGTACAACATGTTGGTTTCCATTCTGTTCGCGACCACGGGAAGAACTATGCCAACACATCTGCGGGCACATGTTACATACCCCTGTGTAGACAGAATGTACATTGACACATGCTATGCGGTACGGCATGCGGTTTAGTTGCTGTTGTGCTGTAGCCGGTTTTTTCTCACGGTCCCGGGAGTCACAAGGGGTACAAGGATTGCTGCGGAAAGGCTGCTGAAGGTGGAGATTCCGCAACAAAAGCATCTCTAGAGATCTCTTCACAAGAGACAAACTGACAGCAGCGAGGCAGTTCTCGCATTGAATTCCCCTAACACCAATGTCCACAACATGCAGAAAAAAGGACTGACTCCGGCCATGCTCGAGCGCACCTGTCCCAGTGAGTGCGTAGAGGACCTGGTTGATGGCATATGGTGCCTGGCAGCCACAGGACAGATCGAGCGTGTGGTCAAGTTTCAAAGAGGCACAGCCGGCTCTACTCACAAGCAAGAAACCAAACACCAACCGACCCGCTTGGGTGCTTACAATCAGGGCTGAGCTCTGCGAGTCTACAAGCTCCGGGTTGCTTGCTTTCGAATCATGATCTGCCTCTGTCTGCAGCTAGGCTCCTGACAAATTGGAAAATCAAGATGAAGCCGCCAATCCTCAGACGGAAACACGCCAAGGATAAGTCGTCGATAATTTGTTCGATTCAGAACAGCACGGCATATCGACAGTGACCATAACAGGGAGACTTGCAACAGTCACGTTGGCCGTCGCCATCGTCGTCGACACCACTGTCGCCTGCATCACCATCACCATCAATTGCCATCTCCGGACACCACCAAAGCAAGCATCGCTGTAACACGTCGTCATTCCCTTCATCCTTTCCCGTCATGAGCCATCACTATACCATCAGCACCTACTTACCTTTATACATATAGTGTAGTAATCAGGCAGATGGCACTACTGTGATGAGTAGCAAGGACTAAACTGCCCAATAACACTAAATTTTTGATTTATTCAATGTGCTCAAGCTAGGATCGCTCACAGCACCGGAGCATGCTGTGGGTTTCTCTGACCCCCTCAGCTGAGTAAAGGGACAAACAGTGTGACGACCCAACCGGAGCGACTCGCTGACTTGAGCAAAGCGCGGCATGCAGCAACAGGCCTCTGTGACCTCAGGCTGCTGCAGTGTCGCAGCTTGGAATACTGCAATGAACACGCCCTTCTCGTAGAAGGCCTGGAGAAAAGGAGACGGGAGAATGATCCTCGCCGCGCCTGTCTGTCGCACCTTCAACTTCCTATACCCAGATTCCAGCCCTGCAACCTGAACCTGAAAACTCAAACCTGCAATCTTGCCATGCACTCCACACCGAAAGTGTAGTTGCACGCAGCCCCCAGCAAAATACGACTTCCCCTTTCGAGACTTCGTAAATCCCAAGCCCTGCGCACCCGTGACAGCTCCTAGACCAGAGATACTGACAAGCAATCCTGAGTATCCAAATCTCGCAGCTCCTGCCACCCTTCTGCGCACCTTCGACTACATCTACCAGTTCATCACACAGCAGAACGTTGTAGTAGTCCATCCAGAATTTGCTTCTACTGCCCACGCCGTGCTAACTGCAAGTTAGTCTCTCCAGTATGCTACAAAGATCCACTGTTCCCGGTGCCTCCCAGAACTCGGGAGGGAGGAAACCCGGTCGTGGGAGACTGGAGAGTTTGATGTCCTCCGATTCGCGGGCATTGTTTTTGCCTCCCACCTAGGTGGGACGAGCCCACATTGCAGGTGAGTTCAGAAAGAACAGTAGAGCCCTTCAATTAAAGAGCAGAAAGGGTTGAAGTTTACACCGAGAAGGGCAACAATTACGGGATCCAGGGAAATGATCTAAGAAGTGGTGGTAGCAGCTGGTAGCTAGACGCTGGTTTTCCATGATGAAGGGACTGTCGGGAGTCTTTTCTTAATTATAATCTGGTGTGTCCAAGACCTCATCGGTAGAGTTGGAGTAGCTGGGCTTGCACGGGTGAGGGCATTGTGCTGGACTTCGGTTTAACGTCGGTCAGCTTGGCTTTGGATGCTTGTATATTTTCTGGGGCTCGAGAGGGGGCAAAGCGTTTCAAAACAGCATCTCCAACTTCGGGCACTGGACTTGAATCGGGGCAAAGAAGTCCCAAATTATTCTGATTATCTGCGGGCTGTGCTACAAGGCCCGATGAAACTCGCCATTGAGACCCTGGGACATCCCATGGTATCACGATATTACATCTTATACAGGATCCCCAAAAACTCCGCTTGAGAATGCAGCGGTCCGGTCCCCACACAGGTAGGTCACAGGTCCTCATCGGTCTCCGTGAAGAACCACTCGAACTTGCGCCCCTTCCACTTCTCATCGTTGGGATCCTGCTTTGAGTGTAATGCCTGTTGCTTTTGTCTCGGAAAAGGGAGGCATTCGGGTCTCAGAAAAATCGCCGCGGCAGGACACTGCGCAGAACCATGCTGCATGCTGGCTACCCCCTCCTGCTTCCACGCATCCGAGCTGTCACCTGACAGTTGGGGTTCTGCACAGCCTCACACACTATCCCCGTGGCTCTTCTAAATGCATGAAGCATCCCTATGGCTGCTCTTCTAAGCATAGGGGCTTGATCGTCATCATTGCTGACGATGTCATGCTTGCTCTTGCTTTTACCTTAACTTGTGTTTCGAGACACTTACGGGAGCCCCAATTCAGAATAGCCCCGATCTAGCCACAAGATGATGGAATCTGGTTTTGACAAACCCTCTTAACTTGACAGCAGGCCAGCGCGATTCCTGCTGCAAAGAAAAACCCCCAAGGCCAGGACTACTTCGCCCTTGCCCGGGATTGCCGCCCTGGGCTTCAGGAGTCAAGCCGGAGAACCGAACGACGGGCCAGCATGTCTACAACACGACTGCACGGCCCTCGATGCAACATGGACATGCATTCAGCATAAAGCACATTCTGGGCGTGATCTCGTTGCCTTGACCTGACCGGCCGTCCGGCATGTTTTGCTTCCAGGGCTAAGACGACGTTCGTGCAGAGGTGGAGGTGCCACTATGACTCATCGCCGTGGCATTAATTATTAGTTGGCAACTAGTTGTTGACACTACAACACTTGTGGAAGTAGCAGAAACCAGTAAGTGTAATTACTGGTTAAGCCAAATGGCTGAACACCCTCCTGCCTGATGTCAGCATCCCAGAACCTCTGAGGCCAAGCTGCCAAAAAAGCCAGGCCGGAGAGGGCTACGGACACCAATAAGAAGCCTCGGTTCTTCAAGAAGGAGCTCGATGTCTTGCCAGTGTTCGAAGGGCCAGGCTGCTTTTTTTCTCCGAAAGCGCGGAGACGGAGAAGGTGTATATGGTGATTGTGGTGACTGCCTCAAAACCGTTCTTATCGTCATCGTGAAGCTCTAGATAGATTTCCGGTCCTGCAGCCACAACCTCGTCTGCATGGGAGTTTGGGGGACGGAGTTCATGCGAACGCAGCCTTCGTGCTTGTCACTCGGGTCCTGGAGTAATTAATGTTCGGGAGTGTCGTGGCAGGGTCCTGGAAAGGGGGGCATGTGTATAGGGCTTACGGGAAATGCCGCCCATATTGGGACGACTGTGTCGGAGTCCCACTGAAAGGCACGGCCCAATTGCCAATGCTCTGCTTTAGAGCCGTGGCCTTGGTAGGCTATCACAGCTGCTGCCACGCTCGACGAAGGATTGATTATTGATCTGCTTCTGGGAGAGCCGATGAATGCAGTTGGAACTGAAGGCCTCAGAAACAGAAACAAGCCTGGCAAGGCTCACCCATGTTTTTTTCACCTGCGCGTCTTTTGCTTCTTAGCTGCGCTTGCACTAATGGCTTCGCCATGCCAATCAACACGGCGCTTTGTCACGTGCTGCCCCTCAATGTCTTTGGAGGCACAAGATGTTATGCAGCACGGACAGGCGGCGTAGCGCGTCGGCGCAAAGTTCCGCTCAACGCCGCAACAGTCAACGGGCCGTTCTCCCCCGATGTGTCGGACTGCTCTGAATATGATTACCTGGAAGATTTCAATCGACAATTGAGTCCTTGAGTACAGGGTCTGTACGCCTTACCCTTCCACAATCCACGACCCCAAGGTTCATTCCCAGTGCGCAATTGTGGCTACAGTGTGCCGCGGAAAGCAGGCAGGGACATACTCTGCGCCCGAACAGGACCTTCTTTTCACGGATCTGCCGCCCTCCCGTATCGAGGCCCAAGACGCCCCATGATTATGCCAAGTGATCTACATCGAGAGTCCAAAAACGCATCATGTAACGTGAGACAAGCAGTCATTAAAGTTTGGGTACGGTGATGTTACTGGTTCCTGTTGATATTGAGATTGATCCTTAACTGAATCATGGTGAGCCATCAAAGCACAAACAACGCTATCGGCCTTCGTATCCTTGTCTTCAACATCTCCTATATACCTTCCTTGTATGACAGTCTTCCTATGCGGCTTCTCAAGTTAAAGATTCTTCCAGACTCCCTGCGGCCCGCAGCCCGAAACCTCTCAGAACCAGCACTGAAACAGCTAAGAACAAAGCCGGCAAAGGCCGAATTAGAAGGCATCGTGTGACTGCAATGCCTGAATCTCGCGCCATGCTGACCTCGGGGACAAACTACTGCAAGGCTCGAGCAGTCTCTGAACGACTTGGGGTAAAGATCGCAGTCATCCATACAGCAGCTGTCGATCGTGGCACGACCCATCGTATGAAGTATGATCAGCCACAACCTGTGCAAGGGATACATTCATTTGTACAGACCAGACATAAATATACATATATACATATACATCTACATCTACATATACATCTCTATATATATATATATAGATATACAAATAGGTATATATATATATATATACACAAATATGTGTATATACATATATATATATATCATATGCGTGTGTACATATATATATATATACGTGTGTGTGTGGATGTGTAGAGAAAGGGCGAGAGCAGTGCATAGATGCGTGCCTTTGTGTGGCCGTGTGAATCCATGGCATGGATTCATTCTATACACCCACATAGATATAGCCCAATAAAGTGCCAACCGCACAAATACTCGCTGCTGTGCTGGGTCATGGCTTTCCAAAAATCTGCCTCCGAGGTGCCCGAACCTGACCATAACTGGCTCCATCCTTCAAGCTGCAGCAGGAGGAGAGGGCTCTCGGCTTCGGGCTTCTCCCACCCGCATATAGCTGACTGTGTCGCACTGCCGGAACACTCTCGGGTTCGTTTCGTGCTTTGCAGGGTTTTGGGAGTAGCACTGTCCATGGAGACAGGAGCATCTGAGAGCGCTAAACGGAAATAAGTAATCTAGAGCTACTTCAGACGTATCCTGCTGTTACCGAACAAACTACAGGCTAAACGACGCTTTTGACAGCGACTGCTACGGTACTGCCAGCTCTGTCGCTACGATTGTGACTTGCATTATGCACATGGCTGTTGCTTGTAAGGCAACATGGTAGCACAACTTCGATCATGTTCGCTCATGTTCCTGATTACCCTCGGTCTTGTCATGCTGTAGCGACCTCCTAGTCATTCCACTGCAACCTAGGCACGAAATCGATAAGCCTGACTGAGCCACCGAGGTCGGCGGAGCAGCGGGAAGAGTCCGGGAACGGGCCCGGCGTGGATCGAAACCCCCGCTGAGCACCCAGTCCTGCAGCTGTCCCGACCCCCAAGTTATCGACTACTTCAGCTACGATCGCAAGCCCTCCAGACAGAGTTGTCTGGCTCAGGGTCGGGAGTCTTGGCCGTCCCAGCCCATTCGCCAGAATTGGGCAGAACATCCGTCAAGAAATCGGCAACGTTTGCACTTGCATAGCCTTGATGCCTGCCTCGATCTTCAACACCAAACTTGCGGACCGGTGTCCTCATCCCCATCGCTGGAGCTGCCGCTGGAGCGGCTATCCCTTCCAAAGTCCATGTCCTGCTCTGGGTGTAGAAACCCGCCAGTAGTCAAAGCAAACAACTGCTTGCATGCAACGGCTTGCAAGCTGTGATGCAGCAGCAGCAGCAGCAGCAGCACCAGTAGAACTAGCAGCAGCAAAGCGGCAGCGTGTAGCAGTCGTCGTAGAAGCAGCATTACAGTAGCAGAGAGCATCCTAATCGCTTCGCCTGTGTTAGCACCAGCGATAGCTGCACACAGACGAGAAGAGTAACACCTGTGAGTCTTTATGGGGCTGTCACTAACATGAACTATGACAGCACCTGGACAAGCAATGGCTGTTATGCCGGCACAGGCATTGGCGTCTGGCGGTGGTCATGAAAGGACGAGAATGTACACGGTCAACACTAACAGAGCCACACCTTAGTAGTACTAGTCGCACAGCAGCAGTGCTACTGCTAGTAGTAGTCTTAATAGTAGTAGCACCAGTAGCAGTAGCAGCAGCAAGCAGCAGTAGCAATAGCAGTAGAAGCAGTAGAGTAGTACGAGTAGTAGAATTAGAAGTAGAAGTAGTAGAAGTCGAGGTAGTACGTAGTAGTAGTAGTAGTAGTAGTAGTAGTAGTAGTAGTGGTAGTCGTCGTCGTCGTCGTCGTCGTCGTCGTGTAGCGTAGTAGTAGTAGCGTAGTAGTAGTAGTAGTAGTAGTAGTAGTAGTAGTAGTAACAGCAGTAGTAGCAGTAGAAGCAGTAGTAGTAGTAGTAGTAGTAGTAGTACTAGTAGTAGTAGTAGTCGTAGTAGTAGTACCGCACACGCCGTAGGAGGACTGGTGTTGTCATGCGTTTCAGAGATAGTTTGCACGGCAGGGGTGGGGTAGGG
>CAJNDV010035112.1:0-10987 GCA_905221635.1 Symbiodinium sp. CCMP2456
ACATGATGGTTACGATGTCTGGGAGTTTCCGAAAATAAGGGGTACCTTATTTTGGGGTCCTTATAATAGGGATCCTACTATTTAGGGTACTATATTAGGGTCCCCTATTTTCGGAAACCCCCCATGTTGGTGGTCATCACAGCACAGCTACCTTACCTGTGTCGAAGGATCAATTGCCGACGTAGTGATGGTGATGGTGGTCCTGATGATCATGATCTTGGTGTTATTTGTGTTGCTTATCATGGGCTGCTGCTTCTTGTTGCTCCTGATGCTTGAAAACATTGTCGGGGGGCTGATGTGCCAGGCTGCGGCAGGCCGGGGAGGAGGGCCGGCGCCTGCTGGACTACAGTCAGACGCATGGCGTACTGGGTTTTGAGTTTTCTGAGTTTTGAGGTTTGTTTGTTCACTCTGTGTGGTTCCTCCGGGTCCGGGTGCCCGCGATGCGGCCCCCGAGAGGCGATGTTGAAAGGTCAGAGTCAGCCTTGTATCACCTTTTGTGTGTTCGGCCTTGGCCCTTCATCTCACTATGCTGAAAGCAGGGAGCGATGCTCCTCAGGGCTTTGTCGTCCGCGTCGTGGCTGTCGTGGTGGTTCTGGTGGTCTGATGGACCGGGTCGCCTTGGTTGTCTTGGTCGTCTTGGTCGTAGTGAGTGGTCTACATGGTGCAATGCGTGGTCTTTCGTGCTTGGAACAGTTCCCATGTACTTTGCGCAGCTCAGGCTGCTTGAGGGAATTGATTTCGAATGGATCGGAAGCAAGATCACAGGCTTTGTGCCTGCCCTGCAGTTTGAGTTGTCTTAACATGTGAAGTCCAAATCGATTACTCTACCCGCAAATTCGTCACTCCCTCAGTAAGGTGAAGACGATCAAGACTCAATCAGAAAATTTGGCCACAAGCTCAGTTGTGCAATACTGCTTCTTCACGCAGATGGGCATGTGATAATCGCTTCGACAAGTTGCAAAGGCATGTTGTATCTATCGAGGGCGATGTTCTACGACATATCGACAGTTGAGGAAGCTCTGAGCGCTGCAGGTTGACATTGATACTGTCCTGGGCCCAATGCTGTCACAGATGGACAAGACTGGCGAGGCAGGGCGGGTAGGAGCCTGCTTCAGTGTTGGGCCGACAGGGTACCTGCCAATTCTTTGCTGCGTGCCTGCACTTGCTGGGAGCCCCCTTGGCTCGGAGCGAAGCACGGAGGGACCCGGAGGGAGGGACAAAGGGGCCTGGGCCATGGCCAGGCTTCCGGAGCTGACGTTGCTGCGCGAGGTCCCATCTGGCACGTCGGTCGTGGCAGTGTCCATTCTCTTGGAGCCGTACTTGGAGGACTGGCGTCGGCGGCCCCGTATGGCCACAGCGGTTCTGAAGCGATTGGCGAAGCAAGGTCGATCTCAGCTTGCAGCAACGGTGTTGTCAGCAATGGCGGCACATGGTGTGGAGACGAATCTAATCCATTATAGTGCAGTGCTCGCAGCGTCTGCTTCTGGTGGGCAGTGGCTTTCGGCTTTGGCTTTGGCACAGCGTATAGGACGGTCAGGCATGCAGATGGATGCAGTCGGCGTGGGAACACAGATGCGGGCTTGTGCTCGAAGTAAACATTGGGACTGGCCTCTGTCTCTGCTGATGGACCTGCGCAGCTCTGCTTGTGAGTTGGATGTGGTCGTCTACAACACTTGCGTTGCCCACGGTATCTGGGAGAGCTCAGGGCTACTACTGGGAGGCATTCGACGAAGCAAGCTTGAGCCAGATCTTCTCACGTTCAATGAATTGTCGGCGTCCTCGTGGCCAGCGTCTGTCTTCACCTTGATGGGCATGGCCCAGGAGGCCCTGATGCCCGACGTGTTCTGCTACAACTCTGTCATCGCCGAAGGGGGCCTAGCCTGGCAGGGAGGCCTTTACATGGTGGACACCATGCAAACATCAGGACTTCGTCCCGATGTTGCTACTTATGACGCCTCGATAGGGGTTTGCGGTGCCCACTGGCGGACGGCCTTCGCATTGTGGAGCAGCCTTCGGACCGTGTGCCGGGCAGATGTCGTGGCACTTACTGCGGTCCTGGGCACCTGTGCGGATGTCTCGAAATGGCAGGCCTCCTTTGGGTTTTGCCAGGAACTACAGGCAGTGGACCTAATCTCCTGCAACGCGTTGGTCCATGCGTGTGCTAAGGGCAGCAGGTGGCAGGATGCCGTGTTCCTGTTCGATGTAGCACCCGGGAATCGAGTTCTACCAGATGAGGCAACACAGAGCTCTCTTCTCGCATCGCTGTCGGCCGGATCCTGTTGGGAGCTTGCATTGTCGGCCTTCCTTGAATGGTTCGGGAAGCCGTCGGACCGCACGCCTCTCGTCTGCAGCGCGCTACTGAGTGCCTTGTCTGCAGGCTGGCAGTGGTTATTTGCCTTGCAGCTCCTGCGCGTCATGGAAAAATCCAGTGTGGAAGCCAGCCGGGAGTGCCAGAACGCGGCCGTCGACGCCTGCGGGCGCGCATCGCAGTGGCAAGGAGCCGCCGCTCTCTTCGCGGGTTTTCCTGGGAACTCCATCGGCTTGAACTCGGCCATTGCTGCCACGGCCCGGGCGGCAGAGTGGCGCCAAGCCGCGGCAGTGCTTGGATCCTTCGCTTCGTCCAGAAATTTGCAGCGAGATGGGATAAGCTTTAGTTCTGCGGGCCATGCTCTCGCCAGATGCCTCCTTTGGGACCGTTCCTTGCATGCCTTAAAATTCACCAGGCAAGCGGGGGTGCTGCCGTGCCATGCGGCCTACAATTCTGCAGCTTGCTCTCTAGAGAAGAAGCACTGGTCCCGAACACTCAGCCTCCTGAGTGCTATGGGGATCCTACAAGTGGAAAGAGACGACGTGGCTTGCAGCAAGCTCTTGAGTTCATGTGCCAACACTGCTCAGTGGAAACTTTCTTTGTGCATAACGGGCCAGATGCCTCGCAATTCGCATTTCTGCACTGATGCAGTATGCACATGTGCGGTCAGATCTTTGACCAGTGCGTTGAGGTGGACGGATGCACTGGAGCTCTGGCTTTGTTCCATGTCTTCCATTCCTTCTGCAACCTTATTTTCAAGCTTCGTGCTGGACTGCATACTCCATGGCTACATGGCGTCTGGCCATGGCCATGTGCACCTAGTTCCCTTTATGCTCAGTCGGCTACAGTCCACTCCCTTCTTAAGGAGTGGCTCTCCGCTCAGGCATAAAAAGCAGGAACGATGCCGCGGAAGTGCGGCTTCGGCGTTGCTAGGTTTTGAAAGCAGCAGGTGCTTCGAAGGTCTTCAGGTTCCCCAGGTAGCAGACGACGGTTGCACGAGTCCGGCAGACGGAACTGGATCGGCAAAGCCTTGCGGGGATCAGGCTTCTCCCACAGAATGGAGGTTGTGGAGTTGGGCCAGCTTGCCTTCAGGGACTTGCGGGACTTCAGGGTGTTGGCCGCGCGACATTCGTAGTCGCGAATCGCGGATCCTGAAAGCCTCCTTCCAACTCATGCTGCTCGTACATGTAATCGAGCAAAGCCACATGCATGTTTGTCTGTCTGGCTGCCATGCATGCTTACATTCATACGTGCATGCGATGAATACATGCGTGCACGGGGCTGGCTGGCTGGATGGATGGATGTCTGTATAGACTTGGCATCAGATTATCATATCACTGTGTACATACATTTTCGTCCTGAAGTAGATCTGCACAGGTGCATTTTCAGCCAGTGGTCAGTAAACTCAACTCATTGCACATGAGTCTGAGTGATGTGTCATCGTGTGCTAGCACAAAGGTTCTGGTGCCCGTGCACGAATGAGTCGCTATCCGCGCGCACACGCCACGACACATGTATCTGTGTACAGCTGTCAGTGTGCACAAGCCTTCAGACACGTGCTTCAGAGACCCGTTTGCAAAGATGCTCTGACCTCGCCCCTGTTTCTGCCGTCCTGTGCCAGTCTGTACGACGATTGGATTTCGTGACCGAGGCTCCCTGCCACAACATTCTTGCCACCTGTCAACCAGGCTTTCAACAGTAATATGCAGGTTGTGTTCAAGGCTTGAGAAGGTTGTGGGCGGTAAGTAAAGGACCCTTGATTGATGTGGCCGACAAGTAGCAAGCAGCTAGCACTCAGGCGCCGTGGGGTGGGTGGCGGTGCGGTGGTAGTATTACTTCTGAGGATGAAGAAGGCAAAAGCATGCACGTTTGCGGCAAGTGTAGTGTTCTCCGCTGACTGACTGGCGATTGCACGACCTGAGATGTGTATTGCAGACCGCTTTGTGGCGCTTTTGCAGGCACAGAGCTCCATTTCAGGCGCTGTCGGCCTGAAGGAGCAAGCCGCTGCCTGGCTAACTGTAGATAGATGCCATGCGCGCTGTGAGACAGGATGTCTGAAAGCTTAGGAGAAAAACAGCCGGGCCATCGGCAAGATCATACCGACATGGCAAGCCGTTGAGGGCACTGCAGTCAGCATGTGCCCGTCAGTGCTGGCAACGAAGGCGTGGGCCGTTGAATCCCCTTGCTCTTCGCATGTGGCTGACTCTGAACTGTCTCAATCATCTCAATCCCTAGCCTTTGGCATCCTCAAGCCTCGGAAGACGGGAGCAAAGGGGAGAGAGCCAGGACACCATTGGCCACCTGCAGTGTCGCACGACGGAGTTCGTGAGCAAAGCCGGCCTGTCCTCCTGGGTCCCATCACAGGCCGGCACCGTGGGATGTGGCCGAACAGAACAGCCAACCTTTCTGGAGTCGAAGACAGCCCGAGGTAAGCAAACACAAAGAGAGGCCAAAACGGTGGCGTCAAAGCAACCGAAGCTGACTTGACATGCGATGCCATGCATGGCTCTGACGCCTGGGCACAAGTGCAGGGACAATCTTTTAGGGGGTATCCCTGGAGAGAGGAGAGGTCCAAACTCAGGGGCTTCGGCAGGTGACGGACATCGTGGGCAACTGTCCCGCCAAGTTGCCGACGACGGAGGAAGCAGTGGCGCAGGGCTGCCCGCCTCTCGACAGCTTCTGGCCACTTCGTGCGTCCGGCTTTGGCGGGATTCGCCTGTGCCAAGGGAGAAAGCCCAGTCCGCCAACGTCAAGGATGTACTCGGAGCCTCGCCAGGGAGTCAAGTCAGGGGCCGGGTAGGTGGCAGTGCTAAGCCAACAGCGGCCGCTTTACCGCTTTTCTCACAGTGCGTTTTCGCCGATGCAAAGCTCAACAGAGCCTGCAAGAAGCCTGACTCCAATGCCTGAAGGCCTCGGGTTTCCCTGAAGCCCCTTGGACGCCTTAGGCCCTTCGGGCCCTTCGGCCATCTCAGGGCGCTTTCCCCAAAGATCCCCCGAGCCCGAAGTCTCCACACTTTTGCAGAAGATGGCCATGTTTTAACGAGAGCCCTGGCAAAAACACACCCTCAACTCATCGCTTGCGCAAGAGCCGTCGTTTTTATCTCAGCCCGAGGTGAGCACTCTGAGACCCTCGGTTGGGCCATGGCCGTCGGCGGCGGTGTGGTGGGCCTGGGCATCTGTGGAGGAGCGGCGCTTAGCAAGGCCACTGCAGTACAGGTTGGTGTTCTCAATGACCCTTGTCTTTGCTCATTAGTTACAAGTTTGATTCCAAGACCGATTCAACATGGGCACTCGCTTGCAGGAGGGGCTGCTATAATGAAGAGCAAGGCGAGCAAGGACGAGGAGGCGCGGTCGGCTGGCTGTCGCTTGAGCCCAACGTCTCCGAGATGCTGGTTTTGACTGAGGAGTATGACTCCGAAGAAGATACGGAAGAGAATCAGACTTTGAATGGCTGAGATTCAGCCCGGAACTGTTTGTGGAGTAGTCCCGGTGCCTGGCGGTGCACAAAAGATCGGAATTGCATGTCGATGGTACTTGGTCGGGTTTTTTCTCATGCTGCCATACCCCCGATCCCGGCCAGGGCAGTCTAAACTGGCTGTGTTCAGGGCCGAGATCCTGCGTATCTGGAGTGCCCCTATGTCCAACTAACTCAAGTATGATCGTGCTCGGTCTAGATGCATTGACAATCAGTTGTGACTAGATGCACGTACTATCTGTCGCACTGGTTCCAGCAACTCGGATCGTAACAAAGCCATGGTTGCCTCCGTGAATCGGTAGAAAGTCTCAAGAGACAGCTTATGTAGGTCTCATGGTAACATGCAGCAAAGCAGCAAAGCGGAGCACAAGCCAATCCAGACATCAGCCAGCGCGAGCAGTGCCTTGTATTTCGGATGCGAGCCCATGGCCCCATGGCTGTGTGCACCGCTCTCAGTCCGGGGAGCTCTTTCTGTGGCCAACTCGAACCAGGAGTTCTTCTTACGATAGCAAGCTTTAAGCTACCACAAGATGCTAAAAGACCTTGTTCTATGGCTCAGGCACGGGCCAGGCTAGGGTGCCAGCCCAAACCCGGTGAGGCGAAGACTTGGCCCTTGAGCCCTGGAAAAGCCACAGTGCCCTGTTTGGGTGTGAACCCACCGAGAGAGTGTGCCGAACCTCCAGTCAGCAGAAACGCCATGAGGATCACAGGGAAAAGGGAGGAGCTCTAGAGACCCAAAACTAACTCGAGGGTGTCTTAAGACTAGGGGCAACTGATGTAAGCCCAGCTTGCATGTATGTCAGGTTCCGTTATTTGTCGAAATGCTTGGCCCTACAAGTCATAAAGAACCGTAATCAGTAGGCTATAAGCCTCAAGAATAGCAGATTGAACTGGAACCAGCAAATGACACGAGCAAGGCCAAAAAGGAAACGAGAAGATGCCGGAATCGCGCTGACCGGGCGAAAGAGGCGGCTCACGCTTTGCTTACGCTTTGCTTGAACTTTGTTCACGCTTTGCTCACACTTTGCTCATGCTTTGCTTACACTCTGTTTGTGCTTTGCTTATACTTTGCTTACGCTTTCCTTACACTTTGCTTGAACTTTGGTCACGCTTTGCTTACACTTTGCATACGGTTTGCTTACGCTTTACGCTTTCATTACACTTTGCTCACGCCTTGCTTACGCTTTGCCCACGCTTTGCTTACGCTTTGCTTGAACTTTGTTCACGCTTTGCGGACACTTTACTCATGCTTGCTTACACTTTTTGCATACGGTTTGCTTACGCTTTACGCTTTCCTTACGCTTTGCTTACACTTTGCTTACGCTTTGCTCACGCTTTGCTTACACTTTGCCTTCGCTTTGCTTACACTTTTCTTACGCTTTGGTCACGCTTTGCTTACACTTTGTGCTTACGCTTTGCTTGCGCTTTGCTTACACTTGACTTGCTTACACTTGACTTGCACTTTGCTTACGCTTTCCTTGCGCTTTGCTTACACTTTGCTTACACTTTGCTGACGCTTTGCTCACGCTTTGCTTGCGCTTTGCTTGTGCTTTGCTTGCGCTTTGCTTACGCTTTGCTCATTCTTTGCTTGCGCTTTGGTTATGCTTTGCTCACACTTTTCTTACGCTTTGCTTATGCTTTGCTTGCGCTCAGCTCACGCTTTGCTTACACTTTGCTCACGCTGTTTTGCTCACACTTTGCTTGCGCTTTGCCTACGCTTTGCTTGCGCTTTACTGACAGTTTGCTTTCGCTTTGCTTTTGCTTTGCTTACCCTTTGCTTGCGCTTTGCTTACGCTTTGCTTGAGCTTTGCTGTGGCTTTCCTCACACTTGGCTTGTGCTTGGCTTACACTTTGCTTGCGTTTTGCTTACGCTTTGCTTACGCTTTGCCTACACTTTGCTTGCGCTTACGCTTTGCTTACTAATTGCTTGAGCTTTGCGTGCACTTTGCTTGTGCTTTGCTTAACTTTGCTTACGCGTTGCTTACACATTGCTTACGCTTTGCTTGCGCTTTGCTTGCGCTTTGCTTACACTTTGCTTGCGCTTTGCTTGAGCTTGGCTTACTCTTTACTTACACTTTGCTTGCTCTTTGCTCACACTTTGCTTTCGCTTAGCTTTTACTTTGCTTGTGGTTGGCTTACGCTTTGCTTGCGTTGTGCTGGCGCTTTGCTGTGGCTTTGCTCCCACTTGGCTTGTGCTTGGCTTACACTTTGCTTGCGTTTTGCTTACGCTTTGCTTGCGCTTTGCTTGCGTTTTGCTTACGCTTTGCTTGCGCTTGCTGCTTTGCTTACGATTTGCTTGAGCTTGGCTTACACTTTGCTTGCGCTTTGTGTACACTTTGCTGTTGCTTTAGTTGCACTTTGCGCTTTGCTTAACTTTGCTTACGCGTTGCTTGCACTTTGCTTACGCTTTGCTTGCGCTTTGCTTACACTTTGCTTGCGCTTCGCGTGAGCTTGGCTTACACTTTGCTTACACTTTGATTGCTCTTTGCTCACACTTTGCTTTCGCTTAGCTTACACTTTGCTTGCGCTTGGCTTACGCTTTGCTTGCGTTGTGCTGGCGCTTTGCTGTGGCTTTGCTCCCACTTGGCTTGTGCTTGGCTCACACTTTGCTTGCGTTTTGCTTACGCTTTGCTTACGCCTTGCCTACACTTTGCTTGCGCTTACGCTTTGCTTACGATTTGCTTGAGCTTGGCTTACACTTTGCTTGCGCTTTGTGTACACTTTGCTGTTGCTTTAGTTGCACTTTGCGCTTTGCTTAACTTTGCTTACGCGTTGCTTGCACTTTGCTTACACTTTGCTTACGCTTTGCTTGTGCTTTGCTTGTGCTTTGCTTACATTTGCTTGCGCTTTGCTTGCAGTTTGCGTGCGATTTGAGATCGAGCGAATGAAGCTTCAAGGTTGGGGGTTACGGGTTCAGCGCTCAGGGTTCACATGTTGAGCTAGCAAACGCTGGGCTGAAGGGATTAGGAACTGACTTGACGAGCTGGGTAGAGCTTTGTCCTCGCAGCCCAGCAGGCCGGTCGCAAGCAAGTAAGTTTCAACAAGTACAGTCGTAGCAGTTGTTGCTGAATGTCTAATGTACGCCGAGACTGCGACTGGAGACCCAGCCTGGTCGCGGATCCTCACCAGCTCTTGTATGACGGATAGCCTCCACCGACTTTGGATAGCTTATGGTGAGGCTTCGACCCGCGTTGTCACTAAAAAGCACAGTTGCAGAATGGAGAGGCTCGTCACATGAGTATCTCCCACTCCTTCGAACAGTAGGTTTCAAGGCCCTGAATCCGGAATCACGCTTCCTCGTCCTCGATGCAGGTAGGACAGTGATGTCAGTGCTGTACCTGGTCTGCGATCTCGCAGCTTGGCGCAACCGACTGATCCGACTGACCCAGGGCTTCCTGCGACTAGGGCTTGCCTTTAGACAGACGTGTGGAACACGAGAGTTCCTAAATTGCGGGAAGAACCACGTGGGCCGAAGTACACGATTTTCTGTGATGCGCTTCAGTTGCAGGACAATACGGTCTTCACCTTCACTGCAACTATGCGGACAACATGGGAGTTCTCTAGACTGTCGTCGTTTCATCAAGAGAACGGGAAGGAGCAGCTCGTATGTTGCAGAGGCGGTAAGATCCAAGAACCAAGTGTGGTTGTACATACTTGCACGCGGGTTTTCATGCGCAAGTATAGTTACAAATTCACGCAAGTATAGTCACAAATCCACGTAGGGACTATACACAGTGTATACGGTATACATGTAAGGAAGCGAGTACATGGATAGGTAAATGATCAAACAGAACGAGCACATGAGGCAATGAAAAAACAACCAACAAACAGTTACTACACATAAATATATATATATATATGTATATATAGTGATTTTGTTATAGTTATCTATCGCTGTCACTATCACTATCAATATCTCTAGCTCTAGCTCTATCTCTTGCTCTAGCTCTATCTCTGTCTCTATCTTTACCGCAATCGCTATGGCTATCTTTATCCCTGTCCCTATTTTTATCTCTATTTCTGTCTCTATCTCTGTCTCTACCTCTGTCTCGATCTCTATATACACAGAGATGCATGTGTGCATGTATGTATATATAAGTGTATGTTTTTATACATAGAAAAGATATGTACATACACATGCACACGTACATGTGTGTGTACATATATGTATATATATATATATATACATATACGTACACACACACACACACCTACGCGCCTTCATGCGCTTAGTCATAAAAACTAAGCGAGCAGGCACATACCAGGTCTGCCTCCCTTTTTCTCAGGTCCACCCATCCACTAGCTATCTGTCCGTCTGCTTCTCTCTATTTATCTGTCTGTTTCTGTTTCTACCTAGCTATCTATCTGTTTGTTTATCGGCCTGTCTATTTCTCTATCCATCTACGACTATCCATCTACCAGTCTAGCTTGTCCATCTGCCGGTACATTTATTTGTTCATCTGTTCAAGTCTTTTATCTATCTGTCTTTAAATCTATGTGCTAATCTTTCTTGTTATCTGACTATCTATCCATCTGTCCATTTGTCCATATGTCTATCTTATCTGCCTGTCTGTCTGTCTGTCTGTCTGTCTGTCTGTCTGTCTGTCTGTCTGTCTGTCTGTCTGTCTGACGGCCCGTCTGTCCTGCTGTCTGTCTGTCTATCTGTTTATCTGCCGATCTACCCATCCATTTGCGCATGTCTGCATGGCTGCATGGCTGCATGCAACACACAAGCAAACACGCACACACACACACAGACGCACAGACACGCAGACACATAGACATACATACATACATACATACATACATACATACTTACTTACTTACTTACTTACATACTTACATGCTTACATACATGCAGTTACATACATGCAGACAGACAGACAGACAGACAGGCATACATATGCATGCATGCATGCATGCATGCATGCATGCATGCGCCCATCCATCCATCCGTCTGTCCGTCCATGGGGGCATGCGTGCATGCATCCATCCCTGCCTGCCTGCCTGCCTGCCTACCTGCATACCTACCTACCTACCTACCTACCTACCTACCTACCTACCTACCTACCTACCTACCCCTACCTACCTACCTACCTGCCTGCCTACCTACCTACCTACCTACCTATCTACCTACCTACCTGCCCCACCTACCTACCTACCTACCTACCTACCTACCTGCCTACCTACCTACCTACCTACCT
>CAJNDV010035112.1:12183-27252 GCA_905221635.1 Symbiodinium sp. CCMP2456
ATGCATGCGTGTATTTATGTAGGCATGCATGTAGGTATGCATGTATCTGTGTGCTGCTTGTGTTGTTAGTACGTGCATGCATGTATGTACGAAAGAAGGGGCGTGTGCATGCTGCATGTATCTATGCATAGAGGTAGGTATGTGTTTGTGTGCGTTTACGTATTTTTTGGTGTATGTGCGTGTGTATATATTTGTATATGCATATACATACATACATACATACATACATACATACATACACACATACATACATACATACATACATCTATGTAAGTATGTATGTATGTATGTATGTATATACATATATATATATGGATATGTGCGTGTGTGTGTGTGCAGTGTGTGGGTGTGTGTGTGTGTATGTGTGTGTGTGCGCGTGCGTGCGTGTGTGTGTGTGTGTTGGCTTGTTTGCTTGTTAGTTTGTTGGCTAGTGTTGTATGCATCTGCACACATGTGCAATCACATCATAACTTGTGTGTGTGTGTGTGCGTGTGTTCGTCGCCACAGGTCGTATATACTATATCGAGTTGTTGCAGGTTATGTCTTGTGGGTCTTGTCGTATGTACGTATGTATGTACGTATGTATGTAGGTAGGTATGTATGTATGTATGTGTGTGTGTGTATGTATGTGTACATACCTAAGGTGTGCGTGCAAATGCAAATGCATGCATGCACACATAGATACGTACATGCGTACATAGGCACAACACATAGACATGCAATTTACAGACATACCAAACTTACCGCCTAGCCCCCCTTTCTGCCTGCGTACCTGCCTGCCTGCCTGCCTGCCTGCCCCCCTCTTGCCCCCTAACCTACGGCCCACCTTGCCGCGCTCCCCACCTACATACCTGCATGCTTGCCTACCTACTTTTACTAATTACCTACCAGCCTACCTGCCTACCCGCCTACCTACCTACCTACCTACCACCTACCTACCGACCTACCTACCTACCCACCCACCCACCCACCTACCTACCGACCTACCTACCTACCTACCTACCTACCTACCTACCTACCTACCTACCTACCTACCTACCTACCTACCTACCTACCTACCACCTGCCTCTATACCTACCTACCTGCCTCTATACCTACCTACTTACCTACCTACTTACTTACCTATCTACCTACCTACCTGTTGCATACATACACACACAGATACGTATGTACGTATGTACGTATGTACGTATGTACGTATGTACGTATGTAGGTATGTACGTATGTACGTATGTACGTATGTACGTACGTATGTATGTATGTATGTATGTATGTATGTATGTATGTACACATATATATATATATATGTGTGTGTGTGCGTGTATGTGCGTACACCAACGTACAAGAGTATGCACATGTCAGCCGCAGCCATAAGTGCAAGCAAGAGGCTGTAGGTATCTTTGCTACCCTCATTTGTAGCATCCTAGAGCTTTGCACGACGCAGTTCTGCACAGCATGCCAGACCATGAAGCACTCTCGCAGGTGGCACTAGGCTGCCTATGTTTTGCAGAGCCTGTACACAGTAGAGCGGCGGTGACTGGCAGGTCGTCAGATAGCCAGCCGCAATGCGAAAGCCATGGGGGCGCCTGCGGCGTGCTCCGCACGACCCGTGCGTGCAGCAGCCTGCACGGGTTGGCACGCCCCGGGCAGGGGAGAGTTGGGTGACAGTGGGTTTCACATGTTTTCATGGCCGGCTGTGCGTGTTCGTTTGCTGTCCTGGAAAAAAGCTACCTGTCATTGGAAGAGGAACACAGGGTTAGCTACACGGACTTCGTGCCAGACAAGAGGCCCTTGCCTGAGTCCCTTCACATCCCTTCGCCAGCTTCCTCTTCTCCGTGGCTCTGCTCCTCCTCCGCCGTTGCGCGTTGGGCCTTCCGCCTGTGGCCGCAGCACCGCCAAGCCTTCTGCCCTGGGCGGACCGTTCACTTCAGGCCCGACCAGAAATCTTCTTCATGGCTTTCGTTGGGCCTTCAGGCTTCGTTTGAACAAGCTGTGGATGGGCTGCTGCTAGTGACAGGCAGTTCCGAGAAAGCGCGTTTGCTTAGCCGTGGAGTCGATGAAGAAGCGTCCAAGGGTCCTTGTTCTTCTCGCCTTCGGATTTCAGCTCCCAGCCCCTACGTCCGAGCTCCGCACTCCAGTTTGCAGGGCCCAGCTTTGCGTGGACCCTTGTGCGGGGAAGATGCTCGTGCTTCGCCGAGACGCATCCTCCGACGGTGCAGACCGTAAAGTTGTTTAGCAAAGTGTAGTCGAATACTACACCATGATTCCGGCGATGGGCACTGCATGCTAGCAATACCAAGCGCCAGGAGCTGAAATGAAAGCGAAGATGAGTGAGTCAACCAAAACCCCCGGACAGTATTTCCATTTGTTGATGAACAGATATAAGATGTTGGGTAGAATAGTACTGACATTTCGCCATGTACACGTAGTGCCTTCTTTGCAGCTGACTGCTGAAAGACATGGGTACACCCTGGACGCGACGCGAAGTCCCCAATCCCAGCTCCTTTCATTCTTCCAGCGTGTATCCGAGGCTTCTCAAGTCCCCTTACTTGGAGGGTCATGGGACTTAGTAAGTAAGTAAGGCTATAAGTCCCCTAATTGGGGTTATAAGTATAGTTACCTTAGTTATAACCCTACTTACTAAGTCCCATGATCCTTTAAGTAAACCCATCCAGGTCTTCGGCGTCCTGGTGGCTGCCTCGCCGCGCGTGGCTCCGGAGACCCTTCGCCATGCGGCGTCGGTCCTGGCGGAGTTCTTGGACCAGGTACGGCGGTACGCTTTGGGGTTGCATGCGTACTTCGGGCTAGTGCTCCTTTTCTACAGGGCTACTGCAGGAATTGATGTGGTTCTACATGCTCATAACTGTGTGGAGTCACACAGGGTTTTGGCATGGATAGGGGCGGCTGCACATATGCCCACCCAGGGTCCGCAGGTAGCCTGGCACTGTAGCTCATTCCGCTGGAAGGCTTTATGGAAAACACCCAATTCAAGAGTCGGCCCATTGAGGTTTAAAATGACCAGGCCTGGTTCTTCAGAACAAGCAGTAGGATTCGGAACTGCGATCACGACGATGGCATCGCTCGTAGTAAAGCGGTAGTAAAGCGGGAAGCAGCTTTAGCTTCGTTTTCGCCAGCGCCTGCGCAGGACCAGGATGGTGTCGCGGATGTCCCTGAGGTTACGAGGCAGTTGCAAGAGCATCAGGCGCTGATTCTCATTCTCGCTGACGAAGGCCCTGGCTGATCCCCCTTGATGCGACTGTTTTCTTAGTACTAACAGCTATCCTAGGTTGATTTTTCATTTAATATCCCCAACAGCTACAGCAGGATCATTTCTCGTTTAATCTCCCCTTCTAGTCCTTGTACTGTTGCTACAGTATACGAGTTATACGATGATAATAGCCCTAAAACCTAAACCCTAAACCGCAGAGCCCTCGCCTGGCTTGTCCGAGTTGTGAGAGTGTAAACCCTAAACCCTGAGCCCTAAACCCCATCGATGATCGATCCCAAAAAACACCCTTCGTCTTTTACTGGCAGACGAGTACCTCGCCGGAGCGGGCGCCGTCGAGGGCCTGAAAGGGAGCCCTGTGATCAAGAACGACAACCCGAGCTGGAACTGTTCCGACTCTGAGGCTGAACGGTCTAGAGTTTTGTATTAGGGTTTTGGGTTATAGTCTGAACTGTTAGAGTGTAAATGTGAGTATCTTGATTCTAGAGTATGGTGGTATACAGTAGTTGATTGTAGTATAGTGCGGTTTCGGGTGGGCTTTTTCGGTCACTTCAACTTCTGTATGAAAGGTCTGAGGCCTTCGTACGGCAGGCAAAGCGGAGAGCGACTCTTCGTGTCAGAGGGCACGGCAGGGAGTTTTTCCTAACGGCAACATGTGGGTAGTTCTCTGATTTCGGGGCCCTTTTAGGGGTCCTTTTTAGAAGGGCGCCGTACGATTTTGGGGACCTAGAAAGGGACCCTAATTTGGAGAAGTACCCACGTTGTTTCCTTGTTCCTAATGCCACCTGCAACTCGCAGGGGCCTTCGATCTTGCGGCAAAGGTTCGGGACGTGTTCGTGTTCTCCGAGCTTTTCCAGGCGGAGACCGGTCACAAAGATGGCGAGGATGCAGCTTGGGAGGACATCGTAGGATCTTGCAGCTTGCAGAGTCAGACGGGGTCGCGAACGGGGTGTGATGCATAAAAGTCCTAAAACGGATGGGCGTAGCCGGGCAGAGCGGCGCAGCAATATTTCGAAGACAGCGATGTGCAGAGGAACTCTTGCACCTCATCACCCACGTTGGATATGGCTGTGCATTCCCAGAGAGGCCTGCAAGCATCTGCCGCTCCCGATCGGGTCGCATGTCAAAAGATTCGAAGTGAAGCCTCAAGAATTCCGGGGCATGCCTGCGTTGCCCTTCAATCAAGGGCTCCAGATCACTCAAGCGTTCTGCAAAGTATGACGAAACAACTTCACGCTTTCCCACACTTGAAGCACGCCGTGTTCGGAGGTGGGGCTTCCATGAGCAGGAAGAGGCTCAGGCCGGTTTCGCAGTCCCCGGCCACTGCGACTCCAACTGCTGCTCCGGGGCTCCGTCTGCTGCTGCTCGTGCTGGGACTGGAGTTCTGCCGCAGTCCCCCTTGCGATGCTGCGACGGTCATGCTGCTACCGTTTCCGCAAGAACAAGATTAGGAAAGAAGAAGACAATGTTCGTATGAGGGGTCACATAGGAAGCTGTAGAAGGGATCTTTCCAGTTCCCATCATCCACTGAGAAGAAATGTCAGAAAAGAGGGGACGCCAGTCCCCAAAGTGTAGGCCCCCCAAAAAATTCCAGGGCCACGCCTCTTCGGAGTTGTCCCGCGCCCTCGACGCGGTGCCTCGGCTTCGGGTTTTCATCAAGCCTAGGGCGGTTTGGGGTTTGGGTCTAGATCTTCGGGTTGGAACGCGGTATGCAGGAAGCAATTTTGGAAGAAGGGTTGCGATCTCCTGAAGGGTCGCCAGGGTGTGCTACCGCAGGGATCCCCCACACACATGCCAGCCGCAGCCGCAGAGAGCAGGCTTTTCTGCACGATTCTGAGGCTCGGTCTCCTCCATCCCTTTTTTGTGTTCGGAGTCCAGTCCCTGGATCGAGATTCCCGAGGCGCCAGGTGCTAAATCCCTGACCTTAGACGCCCTGGACCTTAAATCCCACTAAACCCTTAACCCCGGACACCAAACCCCAGGCTCCCCTTAAAGGTCCGCGTAGTCTCAGGCTTTGGGCAGCTGCCCGGCCGGCTACACTGGCCGACAGGGCACGAAGCAGGCGGCCCCTTGGCCCCGCTGCAAGGGCCCTGAAACGGGCTTTCGTCTCTTTGGAGAGTTCTTGCTGGTAGTATTTTTCATGACTGCTATTGTCATGTTGACTCTTCTGTTGTTACTTCTGTGTTTAAAAGTTTATTTGCTAGTACCAACTCTATGTTTAACGCTGCTGTGCGACAAGGACTGCCACTACTTTTACGAGGACCCCAGCTGCCAGAGGCTTAGCTCTCTTCAAGCTCCGACTGCGGTGGCTTGAGTCCAGCTCCGGAGCTAAGGCTTTTATCCGTGCCTGGTGAATACTAAACATATTATAGGGGAAAAAAATATTTTTTCCCCTATAATATGTTTAGCTAAGGCTTCTATCCGTGCCTGGTGAATGAGTACCTTTTCCAAGTCTGGCGCACTCGGCAAGGTGCACCGCACGCTTCTGGTAGCGATCCCGGGCTCTGCCGCACTACTTAAAGGATCATGGGACTTAGTAATATTAGTAAGTAGGGTTTTAAGTCCCTTAATTGGGGTTATAAGTATAGTTACCCTAATTATAACCCTACTTACTAAGTCCCATGATCCTTTAAGTCAGGGTGCAATTGGGCGTTCAAGGTCATGTTTGGTAGGGCGAAGGAACACGGTAGAGACCTTTAACAGACACCCCTTCAACACATGCCAAGGCGGAACGGAGAACCCTACTCCAGCATTGCAGACAGGAGAAATCCCAACACAGATTTGTTGAAGTTTGCCTTGAGAAGCAGTTACAAGTCTATAGCGGCCATAGCGGCTTCTGCTCGGAGAAGGTGGCCGCTCCTGCAGCCCGGCGCTTCGACACGAGTACTCCTACTGCACGCAGGACTTCCGCTTAGCGGCCTTGCCCATGAAAGTTTTGACGGTATGCAAGAATGAAGAACCGAGTACGGGCGCTGATATGGAGATATACTCGCGGTTGTGTTTTTTGTGCGTATCTGGGCTTTGTTTATTAGGTTCTACCTGAGTGTGTATGTCTGTAGATGTGTAGCCGATGTTTCTGAGAACTGTTGAACCCGGTAACCCGCCGCGAGGTTCTGTTTGTGCTCGCTGCGGGGTGGCATGAACATAGATACTGGTATTTGTACAGAAACAGATACACACAAAGCAGCTGAAGAAAGCCGTCATAGGGAGCAGGACAGTCTCAACAGGATTGTCATCCGAGCGTCCGTGAGGAGCTACTGCGGCAGCACGACGCGAAAGGCAGGCAGCTCCACACGGAGAGATGATCTACCAGCAAATCTGATTCTTCGAAGATTCAGAGACACACACACATATGTATACATATATATATATACACATATATTTATGTAGTACTGGTATATATATATATATATGTATGTCTGTCCGTGTATATGTATAGATAGATAGAAAGATACATGTCTTGTTGCGCGATGTGCGAAGTTGTTTGCTGCCGCAGGGTTCGGCTCAAGACAAAAACAGGAAACCGGACAGTCCCTGGTACCGGTGTCGGCGCCATGTACCGCAATCATCAGCTCCTGATTCGCA
The DNA here is from genome assembly GCA_905221635.1 of Symbiodinium sp. CCMP2456. Taxonomy (NCBI): domain Eukaryota; class Dinophyceae; order Suessiales; family Symbiodiniaceae; genus Symbiodinium; species Symbiodinium sp. CCMP2456. The sequence goes on from CAJNDV010035112.1 coordinate 18,995, forward strand.
GGGAGGAGGGATTCCTGGCTAGTTCCGACATGTTCCGACCCTGACCATAGGTCGCCTTGAGTGTTGAGGTATGACATGGACTGCATCACCTGGAGCCCTGCGGGGCGAATTCTTCAGGTGGAGTATGCCATGGAAGCTGTGAAGCAGGGAACGCCCGTGCTCGGCTTGCGCTCAAAGGAATGTGTTGTGCTGGTCTCCTTCAAGAGAGCTCAGTCAGAGCTGGCATCCCATCAGCAGAAGCTCTTCAAGATCGATGACAACATGGCCATCGGCATCTCCGGCCTCACGGCAGACGCGCGCGTTCTGGCCGACTATATGCGCAACGAGTGCTTGAACCACCGCTACGTCTTCGACTCGGCGATGAACGTGGGCAGGCTCGTGGCGCAGGTGGCCGACAAGTCCCAGCAGAAGACCCAGAACTCCTCCAAGCGGCCCTATGGTGCCTGTTGCTCAGTCGTGGTGTTCCGTTGTCTGTTTGATGCCCCGTTCTGGTCAGAGTCCTTCTGTCATGAGTCCAGGTCGGACTCCTCGTGGCTGGTTGTGACGAGAAGGGCCCGCACCTCTTCGAGACCTGTCCCAGTGGAAACTACTTCGAGCCATTCGGCAAGCAATTCGCAGCGATGCTGAGGCTACCGTTTGTGGTTTGAGCCGAAGCCAGATTCGCCCAGGTACTATGCCATGGCTATCGGTGGGCGCTCAACCTCAGCAAAGACGTACCTGGCCTCCTGGCTAAAAGACTGCGGCAGTGTAGCAGTTTGATCCTCGAGTGTTCCCGAGGAGAAGCATTTCGCGGACTTCGAGACTGCAGATGTGGATGCGTTGGTCAAGCACGGACTGGAGGCTGCCAGCTCGGGAACACTATGTCTGTGGACAACTGCCCACCTCCCCCAAAGATCCCCGAAACAAGGGGAGAGAATCTCGGAACATGCAACCTGACAGGATAGCTGTCTTTTCCTGGTTCGGCCTTGGACTTTCTGCGTATCAATAGCTTCGAAGCACTGGGCTGCCGTTGGGAAAGCTCGCGCAAGCCGGTCATGTCAGGGTTGTTGGCACCAAGACGTCAGGCCATGAACAAGACGACCTCGTCGGATCAGTCCTTGACGACCAAGAACACCGCCGTCGCCGTGATTGAAGCCGGAGGCCACATCGATTGGGTGACATGCCACTGCTACTTGTACCAGTCCTTTCAAGCCTGAAGTAGCGGGTCACCGGGAGGTTCTCCCTTGAGAGTCATATTTTTTTTGGATTTTGGATTCGGGGAATTTGGGAACCAACTCAACCTAGCTCTCAGGCACAAGTTGGATTGAAGAGCTTGAACCACTCCTGGCAGAGCGAACCAGGCAAATATCGGGAGCTTTCGGGCGACGATCTTCAGAAGTTCATCGATGGATTGGAGAAGAAGGCGGGCAACGGAGTGTTGCATGGAGTGTTACGCTGCGATGCTCGTCCAGCATGTGTTGCTCCAGCAGTCTAGCGGCCGAGCCTATCGTAGCCGCCGATGTTCCCCAAAGCCCGAAATCCTCAACCCGAAAGCCCTAAAGCCCTAAAGCCCCAAGCGAAGACCACCAAAAACACCACTGCTCCTCTGGGCCTCAGGCAGAGGACGAACCCATGCCGGAGGAGCCCACTCCGGCAGCAGAGGGCGCCGCTCCCATGGACACGTCGGGATGAGGCCTCTCGGTTGGACGCCGCATCGCCTGCAGGATGAGTTCGCATGTTTCGAGATCGCCGTCGCGTGAGATTCCGGCCGTTCGTGGGGCGCCGTATCAGCTTAGCCTCTCAGTTCTGTCACATGTGGAAGAATGAAAGCGTGAGAGAGCCAGAGCCAAGTATCATTCCGAAAGATTTGGTCGCACTGATCTTCCTTTTGAGAAGAAGAGAGCGCGGAGTCTCATTGGGACGTGGACTGTCGCCCTCGTGGCCCCCTCTGTGGTGGGTCACGGATGTTGCGTTCCTAAATCTGATTGCCAATGCAGGCTTTCCCCTCTCTGTAGCCGTGGAGTTACGTCTTGTCAGCTTGCAGCTTGGCCGCCGCCTGACTCAGGTCGGCACAGGCTGTGAGAGCTTGGCAACAGGTGGTAGAACATCTTAGTCCAATTCGACAGGCGATCGCTCGTTTTTGGAGTAGTGACGAGAAACTGTTCAGAGCCTTGAACATGATGTCAAAAATCACGAATGGCTTCACTTCGATGCGAGTGTAGAATCAGTGTAGAAGGCAGAAGGTGCCCGGGATGTCTGGCTGGCATGTGAAGCTAGGCATGAGCTCTTTGCTCAGGGGTGCTCAAGGGTGCCGATGGCTGCCGGTTACGGGCGCCTGTAATGGAGTTTTGATGCCCTTACGGGTCGCATGTAAACAGCCAGCTGGACCTCCCATGCAGCTGGGCCTCCGGTGCCAGCTTCTGAATTCCCCCCCAACGAACAGGACGGGGCGAACAAAACAGGGAGCCTTCATATGCTCTTGCAAGATGCATTTCTGGCACACGACACCACCAGTAAGGAGCTCAGACCGTTGCTGGAGGGACAGGATCACATGGAGTATGAGCCTCGACATCCGAAATCCCAACTCCAAGACCTTGAAGCCTGGGGCCTCGCAGGCCCTGAGCCCTGAACCCTGATTCCAGGCCGCAAAAAATCTACAAGCCCTGCTTTCCTCAAGGCACTGTTACGCTCACAGAATCAATCCAACTGAAGCCGAAAACCTTCAAAACCCGTGGCTCCGGCTCAAGCCGTTTTTGGAGCCTCTCGCAACCATTGGTAGCTGTGGAGCGGCTCCTGGGTTGGCCACAGCTCCCTCTCTGCCTCCCGCATCCCATCCGCCCTTTTCTGGCAGGCCTCTAAGAAGAAGGTATCTTGAAGCCGGATCAGAGTATGGCCGCGTCAACTCCCAGCACGCCTTTCCCTACTTTGGCACGGTGCGCTTCATGGAGGACGAGCCGACCTCCGCCAGACCACACGACACCGCGACTATGGGCTGATCCCCAGTGGCATCATCGATGACCATGGGTTGGAGGAAGATTTGTCGACGCTATGGCTGAACATCATGACGATGAACGCCCCCGACAAGTGCATCGATGCAGCAGGGCATGCTGCCATGCCAAGCAAGTTTCCCTGCAATGCGAACCCGCAGCATGTGCAGCACGGCTACTCCACAACCTTTGCGAGATCCGAGGTACGATGCGGAGGACCCAACACGTGCGAAAAGGTACAAGGACTGGATTGAGCCTACGCTGGTCAAGAACGCGACCCTCAACGCCAGTGAGCGGGTGATGGATTTTGAGACCTTCACAGCTCTGCTGGCAAGAAGGGCCGTGGAGGGTGACCTCAGTGGCGAGTGGTCGCTAAAGCCGAATTCTGAGTACGTCGGCAGCAACTTGGAGCACTACCATCCCCATATCAGCCAGCTCGGCATCTACACCACTGGGGCTGGTGACTGGGCTGGCTTGGGTGGGCCTCTGGGAGGCCTACGGCTATCCGTACCCGGATGGATCGAAGGTGAAGTACATGACTCAGAGTGATCTCCATCGCTTCCTTCTTCACAGCAACCTCCAGAATCTGTCACTTTGGAGGATCTGGCTACAAGAATCCCCTTTGGCAACCTTTACTCCGAATCTTTATCCAAGAAGTTTCCGCTCACGAGCTTCCTCCAGAAGGTGCTCGGCGCTGAGTGGAGGCACATGACGAACTATGCAGACAACCAGCGTTCTGTTGGCTTCTTCGAGGACAACATCGTCATTCCGATGCCTAGGCCCAGCGCCCTCGCGGTCTGAGCCTCCGGGGCTACGCAGACGAATGTTCCCCACCTTGCATCTCCTGGCGAGGCCACCGACCAAACCAAACCCACTCCTAACCTGCGAAGTAGGAGTAGCTGAGCAGCTGGAACAGCACTAAAACCAGCAGCAGGTCGTCTCGCACAGGAAAGCCCCGGAGCCTAATAGTTCGCTCCGACGGAGTCCATGGCATAGTTCCCTGGTATGGGGGCGTCAACAAGCTCCCTCGAAGCAAAGTTATGTGAGGCAAGTGGATGATGTGCTCTTTCGATCGTGAAACTTTGCTTTGAACCACTTTTGTAATTCGAATCGAAGGCTTCATGGTGCAGTTGCACCTCTCTTTGCCGACCTTTCAGGAAGAGGGATGCAGCAGCTTTCTGGTCCCCGAGAGGACGTCAGTCGCACCCGCCAGGCAGAGAGCAAAGACAACAAGTCAAAGTCCTTTGTGTCTGCACTAAGCTTCCCGTGCTTTGTTCTCGTGGTTTCGGGGGCTAGGCGGCAAGATAAGGGACCATTGGCATGCTGGCCGTGGTCTGGAACGCGGGGGGCTTGTCCGAAGTCCTCATCGCTCATGCTCAGACTCCTCGCCCGAATCGTCCCAGCTGTGCGAGTCGACACCCTAGACAACGTCACAGGGATGGTTCAATGTAAATGCCTGCGGACCCGAACGGCAGTGCTTGGAGCCAAGACCTTCCTAGGAACCCCCAAAAGTATCATGTAGTAACCTCATGGGAACCTTCCTAGTAGCCTTCTTAGAAGGTAGATCCTGTACCAAACCCCGTCTGTTCTGGAGGCTTTCGGCTCGCTGGTTTGCTTCCCCAGGGCCTCCCTCGCGGGCATTACAGGCTGCAACATGTTCTTCATAAGGTCTACATGTTATGGTGGCGAGTCAGTGCCGGTATCTTTCAGTGATTCGGCTTGGCTCTTTCCAGGAGACCTTTTGGGTTGGAAGCTCAGCCATAATTGGGCTGTCCTCACTCTGAACTGGAGCTGCAGGCCTGGACACAGCATCTGGGGCGACCTTGACAAGATGTGCCCTTTCTGAGCCCGGTGCCGGAAAAGACTGGCTCCGTTGTTTGCCCGTTCGGCTTTTCTAGCGGCCCTAGCGACTAAGCCGAGCTTCGGTCTGGGAAAACGGGGGGCACTACTCTGCAGCGACATGAAGCTGTATTTGGACACCCCGCCATCGGCAGAGCAGATATTTGCGAGATGCATTTTGCTTTGGATTGCTGGAACCGGCCGACACTCGCCTTGCAGTGCAGATGCGTGACACCCCTGCATCGTGGGCCTAGCCAGGCAGGCACTTTGCCGTGCCGATGAACCTGGGAGGGTGACATAGTGCGATCCTGACAATAATGTCAACGACTCTCTGACATTTGCCTTAGGCCCCCCCTTAAGCCCTTGGACCATCTTGGACCAAGACAAGTACACTTTGAAGAGCGTCCACTAGCAGAGAGCCGTGAGGACAAATTCGTGATTCATCAGGTCCGGGGGCTCAGAGAGCGGTTTTTTGAGCTTTCCGGCACGCCAAAACATGATGGGCCGATGACAGAAGCAAGGCCTCAGAGTTTTAGACTTCTTTATTGAGCGCTGGAAGAGCCTCCTACTGGTAAGGGCAGCTTTTGTGGAAATGGATTCCTTTCAGCTAAGTTTAAGAGTGGCCGAGATCAACATCTTTTTGGAGGTATCCTGAAGCACCCTTTCCCTGAAAGTGTGCTTGGGGGTGGGTTCTTGAGATCCCTGCGACTGCGAGGCAACTGACGCCACCAATGGAACCCGCAGGGAGCCCCGGGAGAGGTTCGGCTAAGCCTTTCCGCGCCGCTTGCAGTATCAGATGGGTCTTTAGAACACCTTGATCATAGCCCAAGAATGAGTATAGCACCCTAAGGCGGTTTATAGTGCCCCTATAGCTATGGCTATGGTACCCCACACTACGCTCAAAAGCCTGGCACTCTTATCACCTCATCTCGGATCGGCGAGCTGCAAGGCTGGGTCCTGGAGAACCAGTCGAAGGGGGCCGGGAACATCTTCGGCACTCCGAAGGACACGGGCCGGAGAAAAGCTGGGAGTCAGATAAGTTTGGACATTTCTGGTATTTCGAAATTTCTGGTCACAGGGGCATGTCGACGTGATGTTGTCTCGATCGAGATGTCTGGCCACGCCCTTGTAGTAACCCTAAGGTTGCCTCTTCGTCCCAGCTTTCCGTCCCTGGCAGTACGCCGGCAACGGCCCTCCGTTTCAAGGCGGTCCCTCGCCCCCACGGGGCATGCAGGGTCCTCGGTGTGAGGCAGTTCAGCTTCTAGGCAAATCGATGGCACTATGTGTGCCCTTAGTCCGCCATGCGGAGAGAAGAACGTCGAGGGCCCATGGGCAGAGGCGGCAAAGGGTAGATTTCCAACACAAGCCCGGCCAAGGTGGAATGTTTGGGACTGTCCTTTCCACCTGACGGACGTGATGCCCCGATATGATGCAATCCAGTCGCCCTTCACATTGAAGGCAGGGGCGATTTGTGGGGCGCATAAAGATCCGAAAGCAGATCGGAAGTTCTGCTGCCCATCGCTCTGCAGCGCTTCCCTCCGAAAGCCTTGAAGCCTCGGAGGTCCCCTTCGTTGAGATGGCCTACCGGGAGGAGGCTCCGGCCGGGTCTGCCTCACAAACACCAAGAAGCCCACGGTTTCCGCAGGGAGCAGTGGCCTACCTAGAGCTGGTGATCTGCGAGACTGCTATGGATGACGAGTCCCTCGATCCCGGGACGCACTTTTGCCTTTCCTAGCTTATGGTTCGTTGTCGGTTCACGTGGCCTAAACTTCGACAAGCCCATACAAAACCCCAGACCATAAACCCTATGCGGAGCCTTGCCGGCCTTGTGCGAGTGTGAGAGTCGAAACCGCTGAAGTAGAATGCTTGAGCTCCGACTTGTTGATGCTTTCTGTGCTTGAACGGACGTGTTAATGAGATGGGGCTCTCGGCACACCACCCCGCCTTGGACATCTCGGATCGTTTGTCCGCCATCTTGACTTTAGTCATTGCCCATATCAACATGGTAAGGTTGCACGCCTTTGATGATAAATTGCAAGGCCCTTGGTACCAGTACCGTCAGCGAGCCATTGCTGCTGCTACGACCGCGACGATTACTACGCCTACTGCTCTCTTTTCGGGCTACTGTTCATATGCGTTACCGTTCCAACAGAACAAGGTCAAACCATTGAGGGAGCTAATACTGCTACAACATGCGTGTGAATTTGGAGTAGGTGCAGCTTCCAGAATTGATGCATTGTCGACTGCCATTCCGATATGAAACTAAAACCTGTGAACTCATATCTGGCCTTGGAGGAAGCCGACTCCTGAAGTTCATTTACAACGCTGACACTTGCAGCAACACTGCCGATAGCGGAGCTAACGAAAGTTAAGGTAGCCGCGATGATGCTGACGACAAGAACACGTCTGACACTGAACCCCACCAAATCAGAAGCATGATAAGCATGTGGGTGAAAGCAACCTCTCATGAGGGATCTGAGAAAGGGGCGTTTGAGGCCGGCATCACTACAAGTCGCGGCCAGAAAGCAGCAAACGTTCCTATTTTTGGGTTTGTCTGTTGGGAAGGTCAGGGAAAGAGCAAGCCCCCTAGCGACAGAAGTTGTAGCGGGTTCATCCAGGCCCACGCTGAAATCAAAGCCCCATGGGTTTGCTCAGGACAGGGCTTTGCAGGAAATGAGGTGCGGCTGCAGGGGTTTTGCGGTTGAAGGTTGCAGAGTCTTCTCAATTTGCTTCTGTTTTGAAGTGGTGACAGTGGGTGTCACGATTCTTCTCTTGCGAGTTTGGGATGCTGGAGGCAGAACTGCGGTGCAGGCTTTGGCTTCTTAGGAATAGTCCGTGGGACTTGTGGACAGTCCATCATGGGTCCTCACGGAGCTCGGAGCTGTTGCTGTCCACTTGGACCCGCTCTGAACTCGGAAAGTGCGAGGCTTTGAGTCCGAAACCGTTTTTGGTCGCGCTCCCTTCAGGCGCATCATGTTGAACCTGGCCAAGCGGCCCGAGATGGCTTGGCCCTCGAAGCGCTTTTCGGAGCCTCTGATGTCAAGCGGTGCGAATCGAAAGCATTGGAAGCACAAAGAGTCACAGAAGTAGTAGCGGCAGCAACTGGAGCAGTCGTCGTCATTGTCGTTGCTTTTTTCCGTTGTTGTTGGTGTGGTTGTTGTGGTTGTGGTGGTGGTGGTGGTGGTGGTGGTGGTCGTCGTCGTCGTTGTTGTTACTACTAGTACCAGTAGTAGTAGTAGTAGTAGTAGTAGTAGTAGTAGTAGTGGTGTAGTAGTAGTAGTAGTAGTAGTAGTAGTAGTAGTAGTAGTAGTAGTAGTGGTAGTGGTAGTTGTGGTAGTAGTAGTAGTAGTAGTAGTAGTAGTAGCAGTAGTAGTAGTAGTAGCAGCAGTAGCAGTAGCAGTAGCAGTAGCAGTAGCAGTAGCAGTAGCAGTAGCAGTAGCAGTAGCAGTAGCA
>CAJNDV010035113.1:3977-18373 GCA_905221635.1 Symbiodinium sp. CCMP2456
GAAGGGTTTCGAGTTTGGGGGCTGAAGGGTCTAGGGATTGAGGGTTCAGGGTTTAGGGTTTAGGGTTTAGGGTTTAGGGTTTAGGGTTTAGGGTTTAGGGTTTAGGGTTTAGGGTAGAAGCCCAAAAGTCGGAAACCCAATAGCCTCAATCCTTAAGCCTGAAGAGTATTGTATAGGGAATCCCAAGACTAATCGTCCTTAATCTGGTTTCGAACTGTTTGGGATTTACTATAGGGTTTAGGGCTTAGGGAGGTCTGAAGATCTATATACCCTAAACCCTAAACCCTAAACCCTAAACCCTGGTAGTCCGATATGGGTAGTTTTCTAAATTAGGGTCTCTGTTTAGGTCCCTAATACAGTACGGGACCCTGACAAAAAGGACCCCAAAAGGGACCCTACTTTAGAGAACTACCTATATAACTATATTATGACATACCTCCAAGCTCTACAATCATTAAGCCCCTGTATGGGCAGTTCAAGAAGTGCTGTACCACCTTGCGCACCTAAAAAGGGACCCTAATGTAGAGAACTTCCAATGTTACAGTGTGCCGCGAATCTAGAACAATTATTTTTGCAAGATTACCAACAATCTTGCCCCACTTGCCCCACTTGGGGGGGAGCAAGATTGCCAGCAATCTTGCAATCTTGGTCCCAAATGGTAAACTAGTCGGCGAGCAAGTGGGCCGGGTGGGGCAACTGGGGCAAGATGGCCAAGATGACCAAGATGGCACGATTGCTGGCAATCTTGGTTTTCCCACCAAGATTGACCAAGTTTGCAAGATTGCAAAATCACCAAGATTACTTTCCAACTAATTGTTCTACATGCCCGCCCTAAACCCTAAACCCTAAACCCTAAACCCTAAACCCTAAACCCTAAACCCTAAACCCTAAACCCAAACCTAAAACCCTAAACGCAACCGAGGCAAAGCACCCACTGTCCTCGGGCTCTTCCACTTGCACCGAGGCTGAATCGAAGTTTTCGGGCTGAAGCACTTCCACCTTCAAAGGGCTTAATATAGGGGCCTTATAATGGAATAGGGTTGGGGGGGTTCCTTATTGTAATTATAGTGTTATAGACCCCCAAACATGCCCGTACAGACATCTTGTCCGATCACACCCCCAAACCCTATTCTAATTATTAAGGCCTCTATATTCTCTCCAGCGCGCTTGGCAGTAGCCCTGCGAAGACAGCAAGAACCGAACTTCTACAACAGTTTCTGAGAGCGCGGAGGCAGTCAGGGACATGAATCCCTAGTTCAAGCCACCCTCAACCCTGTACATCCCCAAATCTTGAACCCTAAACCCTCTGCCCTGCATTAAACCGAACCCTACACCCTAAACCCCAAACTAAACCTTAAACTAGGCCATAAACTAAACCCTAAACCCTAAACCCCTGCCTGACCATTGAAAAAACCTGAACACAATCGTGAAACCCAGGCTTTGGAGACATTGTCATCTCCATTATCGAGAGCAGAAGTCTGAAAACACAACGAGGCTGGATCTCAAGGGAAGAGATTCACGGTTTAGAGTTTAGGGTTTAGGGTTTCGGGTTTAGGCTTTAGGGTTTAGGGTTTAGGGTTTAGGGTTCATGGCTTAGGGTCTAGGGTCAGAGTTTGGGGTTTAGCACAACATCTGAATTTCCACCTCCTCCTGCTGCTCCTCCTCCTCCTCTTCAACCGTGGCAGGCTCTCCCATCTCTTCCGACTCTTCTTCCTCAGTGTCTTCCTGCAAGCAGGGCATCAAGCAGAATCAAGGTGTAGATATGCTTTGAGGGCAGTGTGCAGGTCCATGACCGTTGCAACTAAGTTGGTGTTTACGGCTCCTGTGCGTTTTGTTTTTTCATTTCATGCCGCCAGTCGAAGCACGTTCACATGCTCAGGCCCGAACATGAGCTCAGACCTCTAAACGCACTCAATCCGAATCACTCGAACAACTTGTAGATCCCTCAAAATGCCCTTCAGGATTTCTAGAGAAGCTCTGCAAAAGAAATCCTGTATAGGAACTCTGCAAAACCCTTATGAAGCCCAACAAACACCCAGAAACACCGTAGAAAGACCCCATGAGCCCTGTAAAAACCCATGTCTACGCAAGACTTTAGCAACCCTGAGGACCATCTGATCGTGCGCCCTCCCTGCGGCTGCCTCTTCTTCAGACTCCAGAAGCTCAGGCTCCGAAACATCATCCTCGGGCGAAAGGAAAGGCGAGTGCAAGGGTTTAGGGTTAAGGGGTTCAGGTCCAAAAACCCAGAAACTATAAACTTCTGGGGTTCAGCAAAAACCCATAAACAGCCTTGTAAACGGGTCTTGAAGGGTTGAAGGGTTCTACCAAAAAGAAAGGAAAGGCGAAATCTCCTTCGGGGTCGGGCTTCAGGGGTTCAGGGCTTTTGGGTTCCGGGCTTAGGGTTTAAACCCCCACTACCCTCATGCCCTAGTACACCAAGACCCTAAACCCTAAACCCTAAACCCTAAACCCCTAAACCCCTAAACCCCTAAGCCCTGTTCGCCCAGAGCCAGACCCTCGCGACGGCATGGGCAGCAAACGCGCCGCCTCGTTCCCACTCGGAGCCTCTTCTTCCTTCGCTTCGCCGTCAGCTTCAGGCTCGGACGCCTGGCCCGGAAGAAGCCAGGGCACTTGCGCTGGTTTAGGGTTTAGGGTTTCGGGTTTAGGGTTCAGGGTTCAGGGTTCAGGGTTTAGGGTTTAGGGTTTAGGGTTTAGGGTTTAGGGTTTAGGGTTTAGGGTAAAAAAAACCCGACCATTCCAAGGGGAACTAAGGAAGAACAGAACAAGGAAAGCCTCAAGTCTCAAGTGCATTCTTAGTCTTTGGAACCTACAGGCAGGGTTTAGGGTTTAGGGTTTAGGGTTCAGGGATCAGGGTTTAGGGTTTAGGGTTTAGGGTTGAGGGTTTACGGTTTAGGGGACCCTGAACCCAGAAAGAAGATAACCAGCAGACAGCACCTGCTCCTCGACGCGGGGAGGCTCCGGTTGGATGCTCTCGCAGAGCTTGTCGTCCTTGGCCAGGGACGGTTTCGGGCTGAGGAGCTGAGGGGTTTAGAGGTCTAGGGGTTTAGGGGTTTAGGGGTTTAGGGTTTGGGGTTTGGGGTTTAGGGTTTAGGGTTTAGGGTATAGGATTTGGGGCTTCGGGTTTCGCCTGAACCCCAAACCCGCTTTGGCGTTTAGTGTCGAAGCTGGGCTAAAGTTCAGGGCCCTTTGCATGTCGTCAACTTGATTGGGCTTTCTGAGGCTTACCCGGACATGGGACTTAGCAAGTAGCTGAAAGGTGGAGATCTACGTACCCGCATTCACTCATAACTCTACTTGTAGCCTACGTACCAAACTCTCCTAATTCCTTCCCAAGTACCCGGAACATTATCACGTTTGCTTTGCACACCATGCGATACATATCTTGCTTTATCTCCATATATAACCACCTCATCTACAATCTACGTATAAAATAAAGATGTCATTCCTTAGTCTCCTGTAACCACAAAAATTCATCAAAGCCCTAAACCCTAAACCCTAAACCCTAAACGCTAAACCCCAAGCCCCAAACGTAAACTAGGGTTTAGGGCGGGCCAAGCTTGGAAAACCAAATGCGCCGTTGCAGGAACCATCCGAGATCCCGGCCGTCAGTATGGCCTCCTCGGCATGGGCTTGCTCAGACGGCTCCTGCGCAATACAGCTACCTATGTGTACTTAGCCCTTAAAACAAACTCCTATAATAGGTTTAGGGTTTAGGATTCTTCTAGGTGGCTTATAAGAATGCTTTTTGAGATTTATGCCCCCTAAACCCTAAACCCTACACCGAGCAAAACAAACCATGAAACTCGGGTTTGGGCTGGGCTGAAATCTGGATGCATACCCCAAGTCCGAAGCGCGCAACCTCAAGGCTAAACCCTAAACCCTAAACCCTAAACCCTAAACCCAGAACCCAGAACCCTGAAAACCCTTAAACTCTTTAGGGAAAGGCGGACGATAACATGGAAAAAAATGGCCGCCGAACCCTGCCTGAGTTCGCATCACCAGAGGTTTAGGGTTTATTAGGGTTTATTGGGGTTTACTAGGGTTTACTAGGGTTTACTAGGGTTTATTAGGGTTTATTAGGGTTTATTAGGGTTTATTAGGGTTGATTAGGGTTTATTAGGGTTTATTAGGGTTTAGGACCCACTTCGCCTCCTTCGAATCCTGACAGGGCGAGACCAGGCTCTCGGTCTTCTCCGAATCCTGCGGGGCACGTTGACTTTTGCAAGCCCTTCCGCGAGAAAGATGAGGAAATCCCTCTGTAAATTTCGGGCTCCAGGCACCTAAGCCCTGAACCCTAAAGCCCCAAACCCAAGAATACCTATATAGCAATGATACTTGAACCTTAATGCCTTAAGTATGTTTTTGGCATCTCTGGTGCGCTTTTTTTGGCGGCTTTGGAGTCTCCAGCTCAAGCCGCTGGGCGTTTTTGGTGCTTTGGGGAGGCCGACGAGGTGTTCCGGGTCAAGGGGTTTAAGGTTTATAGGGCTTTGGGGGCTTAGGAGTTTAGGGTCTTTGGGGCTTAGGGGTTAAGGGGCTTAGGGGTTAAGGGTTAGGATTTGGGGTTTAGGGGTTTAGTGAGGGTTTCAGGGTCAAGGCTTCGGTTTCGGGCCTGGCAAACTAAATCGGCGGAGGAGTTCCGGAGGTCTTTTGAGGGCACGGGCCTGGGATATCCCTAGATGAGCACTTGGGTTTAGAGTTTAGGGGTTTAGGGCTTTAGGGCTTTAGGGCTTCGGGTTCAGGGTTTAGGGGTTTAGGGGAGTTTAGGGGTTTTGGAGTTTTGGGGGTTTAGGGTTTCGGGTTCAGGGTTTAGGGGTTTAGGGGTTTAGGGTTTAGGGGTTTAGGGGTTTGGTGGTTTATGGCACTTGCGGCCTGGCACCCTGAAAGAGAACTGACAAGACGTCGGAAAGACCGTGGAGAGCTCAGCGTCGACTGCTTCCGAGTTTCCGATTAGGGTTTAGGGTTTAGGGTTTAGGGTTTAGGGACGGCCGCAGTGCGTTGCTCATTCCACGGCTGTAGGATGCAATGCTCTACAAAAGAGGCCGCCGACATCCAGAAGCTGCATGTGTTTGTGTGTAGCGCGGTGGCAGACACCAGGCTTTTCAGGACGAGCCAGAACCCTTACTCCTCTTGCAAAAGTGCCGCTCCCTGCCATTTTTGTAGCATGCTTGGTTTAGGTGAAGTTCAGTTCACCCCGTCAAAAAAGACCCCGAAGACCGATCCTTGGATATCTCCTTCTCGTCAGTCTCCGGACCTTGCTCCGGCCTCTCCTCCTCCTTGAGAGGCTTAAGGTGCAGGCTCTCTTCGAGGGCTCTTTTCCATCAGCTTAAGGTACGGTGTCGGTTTGGCCTTCGGAGACTTGGGGGTTCAAAGATTCGGGTTCGGGGGTTAGGGTCTCGCACCTCGTGGTTCGTAGGGTGTAACGTTTAAAGAGCATGTATACCTTCAAAGAACACAAGGACTTCCCCCAAAGCATCGCCCCGCCCGAAACCCATGCGTAATCCGGTACCAAAAAAAGCGAAGAGGCCTTGTCCACAGTGTCCGGTGGCTCCTTAGGTAGGAGTTCTCAGAAGGGTCGTCAAAGGGATTCTACCAGTTGAGGTAGAAGACACAGCAAGAGGAAGAGGGCGGACACGCCTTGAAATGGTCGAAACGAATGAGTGCGGAGTTCTGCCAGAAATGCGACATGCCTTGCAGTACCAGTGTTCCAATCACGGGTTTTCATCGGTTGAAACCTTGCTGAAGCTACTTAGGATGAGTGCACCTCCTTCTTAACAGTTGCAACCTTCGGCCCTGATGATTGTAGCACCGAACAGCCTCCGGAAGGGTAGCTCACGGCTTCGAGCCTCACTTCCGATGACGCCGGGATCGTGCCGATGTAAGCATAGCGAGTGATGATGATAGTCCCCCCCCTCGAAAGCACCCTCAAGCCGCAAGCCTACCTAAATCCCAATAGGGGAGATTCAAGTGAAAGCCATTCTGTTCGGAACCCACTGCCACGAAACTCTCTGAAAAAGGACGCAGCCGAGTAGCCTTTTGTTTTTCGTCATCTAGCAGCATTAAATGCTTAGAAGAATCTTTCGGCTCTGATTTTGGAATCACATCTTCACGGAAAAAAGGGCTTCAGTGAACCTTCTGAGACGCCGACGGAAGGTGCGCAGTCGTCTCCGACTTCTAACTCCGTGCTTGGCTCCTGCAAGATAATGAACAGTGAAATAGCTCCCAGCTGCACTAAAAAAAAAGAGCCCTGGCTCTGGATCAAGAGCAGGGTTCAGGGATTGGGGTTGAGATTTCTAGGTGTGCAAATCACGAACCTCTGGAAACCCATTTGGTAGGGCCTAGATTCAAGGAGCCTCTGCCCTGAACCCTAAACCCCTAACCCTGAACCCCATACCCCAAATCCTAATCCGTCTACCCTATCTAAACCCAGAATCCCATGTCCTGAACCTTACATGAACCCTGAACCCGAAACAAAAGCCCTGCCTCTGCACCCCCAGCCGATGCAGCCGGCAAATCGACCGTCTCTGGGGGAGCCTTCTTTCAAAAGCCAGCAGCACGGTTGCTATAAGGCTAACATCACTGCAAGATCTACCTGTGCTGCTCTCTCAATTTTCCACTTGCAAGGGTTTCGAGCTGAGGACCCTAAACCCTAAACCCTAAACCCTAAACCCTAAACCCTAAACCCTAAACCCTAAACCCTAAACCCTAACCCGTAGTAGGGTTTAGGACTTGCAGCTGTTGCAAGAGACGATCGACTGACCTAACGCCAACCTGGTGGGTCCGCGACTCTGATCGCTTTTGCGTGACGGATGTGGGGAATTGCGTGCTTAGCGTGTAAGGTTTAGGGTTTAGGGTTTAGGGTCTAGAATAGTGCCTGCCCAAGATAGAGTATGCTATAAATTGCACCATGCTAGGGTATATTTATAGGAACGCTTGGTCTTGACAAGCACATTACCACAGGCACACTGGCTGGAGAATGGCAAGCTTGCAATGTCATTTTCTACCCCTGAAGCCGACAACCCTCAACCCTTAAACCCAAAGCCCTTCAACCCTAAACCCTAAACCCTAAACCCTTACACCCTTAACCCTCAACCCCCAACTCTTGGACGCTTCATCCCAAACCTCCTCAAAAACTAAACCCTAAAGCCTGAACTCTTAAAGCCCGCTGTCTCAAGGAAGTTTGCCAGTGTCTTCTTCATGGATCTAGCAGTTTAGGAGTTCAGACTTAGGGTTTTAAAGCCTTGAGGGTTTGTGGTTAATGGGGTTAAGGGTCTAGGGTTTAGGGTTTAGGGGTTAGGGTTCCGGGGTTTACGGTTTTGGGATTTTTGGGTGGTTTTGAAGGCTGATGCAAACAAAAAAAACTCATGAGGAAGAGCCTTCGATGCCGACCCTCTGAGACCCTCAACCCTAAACCCTAAACCCTCTGAGACCCTCCTTTCCTAAACCCTAAACCCCAAACCCTCATTTCTCACACCCTGAACCCCAAACCCTCTGAGACCCCCATTTCCCAAGCCCCAATTCGCGCCTAAACCCTCAACCCAAATTCCGCAACCTACATCCTCAAAAACCCTCGCTCTTCCACCCTGCTTCCTGAACCCTAGGGGTTTAGGGGTTTTAGGTTTAGGGGTTTAGGGGCTTAGGGGTTTAGGGTTTAGGGCTTAAGGGTTTAGGGTTTAGGGTTTAGGATTTAGGGGCCTTGTTCGTTCAGAAAATGCTATATAGGACCAGACGAACCCATCCTGGAGATGGATCCCTGATAGCCGCCTTGCCTCGTCGACTTCTTCCTCGGAACCAGGTCTCACACACAGGCTCCAAAACCCATTCATCATCGTTCCGGGGATCTAAGATTCTTGTAGCGTTTTCGTAGCCTTTCCACTAAAGCACTGTAGGAAGGTTCTCTTCGTTGAAATCAACCAGTATAGGATGCGGTGGAGGACGAATGCGACGAGTCACGTTGAGCACAGACACACGAGCCTATCTTGAAGCCCACTAAACCCTAAACCCTAAACCCTAAACTCGTGGAGCTTTTGCCAGGCTGCTCAACATGAGCTTTCGGGCTCCAGGATGCAAGGCTCAGGGACGGTTTAGGGTTTCGGATGGAGGTCTCCTGGCAATCTGCTGGGGCCCCCAGCAGAATCGGAGACCACGGGCGCCTGCGAGTAGGCCTGGCCGCAGACCGGCGAGGAAGAGTCTGATCGCCCTTTTATTGTAGCAGCCCTAAACTCTACGTCCTTAAGCCGCAACCCTCAACCCAAAACCGTTAATGAGAGTAGGGCTTAAACCCGAAGCCCTGAACCCTACACCATGAGTCTGTTCTTCAAGTCTGGGGCTCACAACACTCCCAAACGTTGCAGTCACCCGAGTCACCCGAGCGGCCCGAAGATCAACCTGCTTAGGGTTAGACACCTCTTAAGGAACCCTGTTTAGGGTTGAGGGTTGAGGGTTCAAGGTTCAGGGTTTAGGGTTTAGGGTTCACGGTTAGGGTTTAGGGATTAGGGTTGAAAAAATTGGCGCTTTGAGATGTTTTTCAGGGGTTTAGGGTTTAGGGTTCAGAGGGTAACTTAAGATCCCCGGGCCGGTTGCAGTCTCACCCCCGGGCGCCTGTGCATGTCGAGCTGGCTTCGACACTTCTTTCGTCTTGTCCGTGTCCTCATGCGGAATCATGTCGTAGAGTACGGTTAGACCGCAAAGGGCATCTAGGAGCTGCAATGTCGAACTGCAATCCCTGACACCGGAGAGGGTCAAGCACAGGGCACCAAATCGCAGTTGGAAGCGAGTTCCCTTACCTGCCGGCGGAAGTTTAAGAACCCTGTAAAGCATGTCCTTGGCTTCCTTCTGCTGCTCCTGGCATCTGCGACACTCGAGGTCCAATGCTTACGCGGCCGATCGTGACTGAGATTACGACCACGAGACCCCAGAATCGAGAGCCACCCCAGAGCCCAAAACCATGAGCCGTCACCGCCGGAACAAAAATAACCTAACACATCAGAAAAAATCACAAAAAAGAAACTGAACCCTTAACACCCGCCCGGACAAAAAATCGAAGGATCTGGGGAGGCCTTTGCCCGCCGAGCAGACACCATGAAGTCGTCGACCTGGTCGGAGTCCTCTCGCCGCCGTTCTAAAAAGTGTATTCGTGTGTATATTTATATATACATATATATATATATATATACATACATATATATATATACATATATATATATATGTATATACATATGCATGTGTATATATATACATACATGCACACATATTTACCTATTGACTTATCTAGGTGTGTGTACTACATATGTACAGATATATATATATATATATGTATATATATATATACATACATACATATATAAGTATTTTGGGGGCTCCCCTAAACCCTAAACCCTAAACCCAAAACCCTATGTTGGTTATGAAGGCCCCTATATTAGAGGCTGGGCTCCAGGACTCCCCCTTGTTCCGGAGAGCTCGGAAACGGCAGGCATTAGGGCTTTGGTTTAGGGTTTGGGTGTAGGGTTTTTTTTGGGTTTAGGGTTTAGGGTGTAGGGTTTAGGGTTTAGGGTTTAGGGTTTAGGCTATTAGGGTTTAGGGCTTAGGGTTTCGGGTTTCGGATTTAAGGCTTAGGGATGTCCTCTTGCCGTAGCCTGCGAAGATCGATGCGAGAGGCGGTCGCAGGTACAGGAACCCTATAACCCCTAAGAAGCCTTTATGGCACCCTTCATTGTAGCCCTTTGCTACCCTTCATAGTGGCCCTTCGAGTACCCCCATTGGTAACCCTTGCAGCAGGCCTTATGCTAACCCTTCTAGCAGCCCTAATGGTAACCATTATGGCAGCCCTTATGGCAACCCTTATAAAGCACCCTTATGGTAACCCTAAAGCACCCTTATGGTAACCCTTGAAAAGCAGCCCGCCCTTATGGTAACCCTTAAATAGCAGCCCTTATGGTAACCCAGATCTTGGGGGAGATCTGGTCTCCTCATCGCTTTCGCCGGAGAAGCGCATCTTTGCCAGCCTGGGGGTCCAGGTCGTCGAGGGCTTAGGGTTTTTGGGCTTTGGGATAAAAAGCGTTTAAGGGTTTTAGGGTTTAGGGCGTAAGGGTTTCAGGGTTTAGGCTTCAGGGTTTAGAGTTTAGGGATGAGGGTTTTGAGCAGCGGCTGAAAAGCCCGGAAGACCATCTTCATGAACAGCAACTGAACTTTCGGGATCTATCGGGCAGAGGCCCGAACATTTTAGGACCTGACCTACTGGTAATTACTGGAAACGGGCCCGTCTCAGTGATCCACCAGTGCGACAACGGTTCCAGCACTCCAGGCTCAGTGGTTTGCAGCTCGCCCCCAGCATGAGCACTAAAATAAACTTTGGGGGCCTAAGCTTGTGGTTTGGGGTTTTGGCTTAGGGTTTAGGGTTTAGGAAGTCATAGAACAAAGTCAAGGAGATGTCCGGTCGGAGGCGCCTGGATTTGGCTGTGGCCGCCACTTCCTCACGCTTCTTTCGGGCAAGGGCCATGAGCCGCAGTTTCTTCTCCTGGAAGCAAAGGCGATCGGGTAAAGCTTCGGAGCTGTGAAGCTTTTGGCTTTTCAGGGATATGTGATGTCTTCCAGGTCAATGTCTCAGGCTCCACAACAGTACCTTTGCCTGTGGACCATAAGCAAGTTGCGTAGCCCTTCCCGTACGTCTGTGTTGATCCACTACGGAAGTAAACGCTGCCTGCAGGACGCCAAGTTGTGATGAGGGGTTGTGGGCTTCCAGAACCGCTGATATTTAACTCTAAGTCCTAAATCCTGACACTGGCGGACGTTTTTCGATGATAGCCCTCGGACTTATAGACCAAGAAGCTGCATCTTCGTCAGCAAGCCTGTGCGAAATCGTCACGCTTGCTAGTATCCCGCGTCTCCGCAATAAAACCTAAAGTAGAGACTTCCCAAGCTTCAAAAGGAGCTCTGCATACTTTCACCAAAATCCTAGTAAAGATCCTACACCCTAAACCCTAAACCCCCACGTCATCTTAACGGCGTTCCTCGTAGGTCTCGTTTCCAGAAACAGCTTTGTCAACGTCCGAGTTCGCAGACTGCTTCCTTCGCCTGATCACAAGCTCAATCGTGCGGCATCAAAGGCAACCACAGTTTAGGGTTTAGGGTTTAAGGTTTATTTGGGGGGGTTAGGGTTTAGGGTTTAATTCAATTCGCATGTCCGAAACCCTAGCGTCATTGGTGCCCAGGCGATCATTTCAATGCCAGAGGTGATCCTCTTGGGTGAACCTTCGAAGTTCGATGTCTCAAGAGGCAGATACGTCCTCATCAATGCGAAATGGGGATATTGGCGTGCAGTATACCGTGATTATAGTTGGTCTCTAAATGAATCTGTACCCTGTTTGGTGGGAGCATGCAACGGCCAAGCTGACACCTGCCTCTCTTCTTCTTCCTTGCGCTTCCTGCAAGCATGGCTCTTGCAGCCAAGGCCCTGCACCCTAAACCCTGGAGCCTAAACCCCCCCCGCAAACCCTAAACCCTTCAACCCCAAAGCCCTAAACCCTTAAACCCCAAAACCCTAAACCCTCCACCCTAAACCCTAAACCCTAGAGAGACCAGGGTTGGTGGACGTTCACGACCCTAAGCCCCAAAACCCTAAAGCCCCAAAGCCCTAAACCCTTGGAGGACTACTGCGGGGGTTAGGATTTTTTGGAGAGAAGCTCACAGAAGCTCCCCTAAACCCTAAACCCTAAACCCTAAACGAAAGCTACAATAATCCGGATATATGAAGCCGACGGTATCCTCTCCTTCTTTTTCCTGAGAGCCCTGGACTGGCGACGCCTGAAGTTTCAAGTCTTCCAACGAATCGCCAAGACATGAAGTGTAACCCGTCTCCTTTCTTTCAGTCCCTGGGTTGAGGGATGTTTAAAGTTTAGGGTTTGGGGTTTAGGGTTTAGGGTTTAGGGTTTAGGGTTTAGGGTTCAGGGGTTTTTGTTGAACGCCTTTTTCCGTCCGCTTGTCTTAGGGTTCAGGGCTTAGGGCCCTAGGGTTCAAAAAAAGGAGACCCAGCGTAAGAGGGTACAGAAGGACTCAGGCTCCTAGCCTTTCAAGTCCGGTCCCCTCAGCTTGGAGCCAGGGGCCGGCAAGCCACAGCCTGAATCCCAACCCCCGAAAATCTAATCATTATTTTTTATGTTATTTCTTGTATTGTTCATATTATTTTTATGTTATTTCTTATATTTTTCATATTATTTTTTATGTTATTTCATATATGTTTCATAATTTTTTAGTAAAAACCCACAGAATCCCTTGAACCCCAGAGCCCTGGCTCCAAACTGAGAAGAACAAATGCCAAAGTCCCAGGGAGGCCCTTCCTGATCCTCTGATAACCCCTAAACCCTAAACCCTAAACCCCAAAACCCCAAAACCCTAAACTCTAAGCCCTCAACCCTAAACCCCAAACCCTAAATCCCCAACCCCTAAACCCGAAACTCAAAGCCCTAAGCCCTAAACCCTAGACCTTAACCCTATACCTTAAACCCCAAACCCTGAACCCGAAGCCCTAAACTCAAAGCCCTAAACCCTATACCCTAAACCCCAAACCCTAAACCCAAACCCCTGGACCCGAAGCCCGCAGGAGGCCTTTGCTGCTCCTCGATCTGCAGCCTCCGCTTCGTTGCGGCATCCTGAACCTGCTCCGCGCGAGCAGCGCAGGGAGAGGAAGAGCCCTTAAGTTGCAGCTTAGGGGTTTAGGGGTTTTGGGGTTTAGGATGTAGGGGTTTAGGGTTTAGGGTTTAGGGTTTAGGGTTTAGGGGTTTAGGGGTTTAGGTTTAGGGTTTACGGGTTTACGGGTTTAGGGTTTGGGGTTTAAGGGTTTAGGGCTTAGGGTTTACAACCGTAGCATGATTTGAGGTCTACTCGCCAACCAACGGGCTTGGAGTGGCTTGTAGTTGGCCTTCGAAAGGGGAGGGGGGGGCAGGTTTCAAGGTCTTGCAGCACAAAGGGATTTTTTGAGGGTTAGGGTTTAGGGTGTAAACCTCTTTGCTTCGTAAGTGTTTTTAAGGTATCAAGGGTCGTCAAAGGCAGGTCCACAGAGTAAAACTTGCAAAAACCCAACCAGCCTAATGTAAGGGCCTTCTTCACTAGAATACGGCTTTGCGGTAGATTCTGCTATGATTTCTACATAGCTGTATGGCATACTACATGGTAACTATGAACGGAAAATTATTGGTGACTTTCCAACTCCTGTTTAGTTCCACCCAACCCGCTGAGCCGGAAAACCCTTGACCTTACAGCACATACTTCATCGGAATCCGTGAGCCCCATTCGAGGGCTTAGGGTTTAGGGCGGTCGGTGCCCGGATCTCACGTTAAAGGCGGACTCTTGAGGCGAGGCTACCCAGAGAAGCACCCTAAACCCTAAACCCTAAACCCCTAAACCCTAAACCCCTAAACCCTAAACCCTGAACCCTAAATAACCCCTTAGGTTAGCAACCTTGAAGCCTTAAATGGGGTCGGAGCGGAAGAGGAACTAAAGCCCTAAAAACTTGCAAAGACGCTCAGCCCGGCCCTAAACCCTAAACCCCAAACCTCGTCGTCCGTCTTCTCAGCCCTCTTGGGCTCACAGGGCTCCACAGGGTCCCCTTGCCTGGCACGCACGCTTCGCATTTGAGGGTTGTGGGCTCCGGAATTTAAGGCTTAGGGTTTGGGGCTTAGGGTTTAGGGTTTGGGGCTTGGGGTTGGTTTAGGGCTTACGATGAACAGTTCGGAGGGCTTGAAGTATGTTGTCGGCTGCAGTAAGGATAATGGGGGGGTCGGAAGAGGAGCGGAGCATCTGCGTCAAGACCTGGGTCCGCCTCGCAATAGAGAGCTCTATCCATCATGCCAGGTAGAATACCTCTGATTGACAAACCCCGTGTCTTTCAGGGGAGTGAAAACTAAGATCCCTATGATCATCCTCACGAAAGGAGAAAGGAGACTAATGAGGGGTCTACATTCTGACAAGCTTCTTCTAAGCATACGCAAGGCATATCCAGATCTAACTCAGCCGCAATCCTGAGCCGAATCGGAGCTTTCGGCAAGACTGTATAGGAATCATGTTGGCCCGCTGGTTGCTGCTGAGTCTCGGAGGCTTGGTGCTAGACCCCAAACCAAGGCATACAGATCTCAGTTCGGAACCATGCTGTGCAAGACAGCTGAAGCGAGGTTGAACCTACTTAACAACCACTCCACAACTCTGCGGTTTAGGGTTTAGGGCCTTAGGGTTTAGGGTTTAGGGTTTAGGACCCTCATAAGCCACATCGAGAGAGCAGACCTCCACGAGCCCCTCGACCCCAACCTTTTCACGACGCCTCTCCGAGCCCGAAGCCCTTGACCAAAAGCACCAAACCCTCTGCCTCCTAAACCCTAAACCCTAAA
>CAJNDV010035116.1:0-27228 GCA_905221635.1 Symbiodinium sp. CCMP2456
TGTTGTTTTTGTCGTAGTAGTAGTAGTAGTAGTAGTAGCAGCAGTAGTAGCAGTAGAAGTAGTCGTAGTAGTAGGAGTAGGAGGAGTAGTAGTAGTGGTAGTAGTAGTAGTAGTAGTAGTAGCAGCAGCATCGTCGTCGTCGTCGTCGTCGTCGTTGTTGTTGTCGTCGCAGTATTGGCAGGAGCAGGAGCACCAGCAGCAGTAGCAGTAGTAGTGGCGGTGTCAGCACTGGCAGTACGATAGATAGCATGAGTGTCAATAGTAGTGCAGTGGTGCGTAGTTGCTGTGTGCGTCGCTGTAATCAGACATGTCGATCGTCGTCGCAGCAGCTGTAGCCGTAGCTGCAGGGCAGTCTGAGCAGCAGTAGAGCAGCCACAGCGGCCAGCATCAGCCGCAACACAGATGCTAGTGGGCAGTCGTGCCAACGACCCGCAATTTTGGTGAGGATGTTCTCATGTCCCGCGGCGCGCAACTGTGTCTTTCACACGATATGTAAAGTCAAACTGGAACGCGAGACTACGGCTTCTTCATCATTTTTCGATCGGGGATGTCTTGGTCCTGGTTTGGATGCTGTGGCAGTGCTTTGGTCATGGATACTCTAGTAGCATATAGTCGTCATTTTTCGGGTTGAGAGTATCTGAATGGCAGGAAGAAGCAACCAAAAGCCCTCGAACATGTGGCACCCGGTATCAGCAGTGGTGGTCGTAGTTGGTTACTAGTTTTCGTCGTGGTGGCGGTCCTACCGTAGCAGCATTCATGCTGCTGTTGATGATCATGATGGGATGAGGATGATGATGAATGGGCGGTCGTCGACCTAGGTACGTTGTTACCCTTTTGACCACATTTGGTGCTCGGATCCGGTAGTCTCCTGTGAAGTCAAGAGCCCGAGCCTTGGAGGCCGACCCACGGTTCAGGAAGCTTGGAAGTGGATATTGCTTGTCCGGCTACTACGACGGATGGAAGACGGAGGATGCCGCGAGCCTCCCGATTTGCGCTGCGAAATGCGGCGCAGAGTCGCAATGCCACTACTTCGCCATAGTAGAGGGGAAGACTTGCTCAAGGTACACCATCGACGCCAAAGACTGCAGCAACCGACATCCTGCCGATGATCACACCACTTATGCCAAGATTGCTGAAGTTCTCGTCAGTTGAGGTGTGCATTGAAAGTTGCAGTGTCAAGAGTAGGCAGTTCAGTGGAAAGTACTCAGCGACCTTAATGCCGCTGGTTGTGGCAGTAGCAGCGGTCGCAGCAACAGCAGTAGCAAGTAGCCATGGGCACAGAGTTGTAGCAGCAGAGCTCGCTACAGCCTCCTTGCCATTGCAAGGGACCTGGTTCACTGAACTCCGACGACTGATCCAACCACATCTGCTGAAAACTATTGGCACGAGTAGCCTGACAGTGGGGCTTGGATGCCTTCACTAAAGAGAACTTGCATCATGGCAGATGAGGCTTTGCAAAGAGTAGTAGCAGCCGGTCCAACAACAAGCAGCCAAGCCCGTTACGGAAGCTGACTGCCAACAGTAGAATACGTGTCCTTAACGTGCATGCTTTATTCCCTGTGTCGCTCCACCCGCCTGACAACCCCATGCTGGTTGCTACCAGTAACCCGTACTGTTGTCTTGGTTTTGTTCCTGTGCCCGACTCCAATGGTAGCCGTTGTCTCGGGTTTCTCGGTTGTTGCTTTTTCAAACAGTTTTGCCGTTTTGAGAGCTTCATCATCACCACCACCATCTCACATCCACGTCATCCTTGTCCCCATGACCAGCATCACCAGCTGTTAGCTTCATCTTCATCGTGATAAGCAGCTGCCATTTCACTGTTGATAAGAACAGCCTGGAAGAGTAGGAATGCAGAGTTGTGCAAAGGAGCATTGGGTTGCAGGCATGTCCGGCCCTAAACAAACGGCAACGCAGGGCTTCTGCAGCTCTTGAGGCTCCGTGTTTTCCACTTTGGCAGGTGCTTTCGCTTTGTGGTAGTAATGGCACTGGTGGTGGTGGTGGCGGTAGCAGTAGTAGCAGCAAGAGCAGCGGGAGCCGCAGTAGTGGCGGTAGTAGCACTTTAGCAGTGTTGCTACATTTTTGTTCATCTCATCATTGTGATTCTGAATCAGAATCACTGTCAGTGCACACGCTATCGTCATTAGTCGCTGGCATCGCCGCGGTAATGACAGCCCATTCAAGCACCGTCATTGCCCCCGAAGGTGCAACTTTAGGGTCAAGACCATCCACGGTGTATCCTTGACAGAAGCATTTCTTTAAGACGACGCCCCTCACATGACGGTCGCTTCTGGGGCGATGGTCTCTGCGGGGTGGATCCACGAAGGCCTGTATGTTGTTGGCAGTGTGCATGCTGTGGCTTCAACCTTCACGTACGAAGTCTTGGATTTTTTCAAGGTCTGCTGACCGGTAAGGATACTTAGAGCAGTGGGAAGGCAGAGGTGTGCCTCTGTTCTATTGGGTTGTGATGCTGCAAGGGTCGTATATCTCGAAGTCGTCCATCATCCCAAGTGGAAGGCACGTGTATAATGTAGACATCATGCCCACGCTCATGGAGCTTGAGCTTGTGTGTGCGACGTCAATGCACTGAACGTGTCGATGCCGTGGACTCACCTCTGTCTGACACTGCAGATGTGGACTCCGTGCTTGTGCTAGTGGAGGACAAGCTGACGCAATTGATTCTTGCTTCAATGACAACTGACAACTGATGGCTAAGCGCCAGTGGTTAAGATTTGTCGTGGTGCAGGGGCTTCTTGACATTCCCATCAAACAGCGTCAGCGTCACTGCAAGGATTCTCTAAATGCCTACACACACCCAGTCTCTTCAAGCTCTACACTCCCAGGCGAGAACTAGAGCTTCAGGTCTCAGCTACGGAGAGTCCTCGAAACTTCGTGGAACATCCGAGGTCCACAGACATCTGTCAGCAAGTTCAAGCCGAGCTCACGGAGTCCACACAAAGCCTCCTGACCAAGGCCGCTGTGTAACTGAGCTAAGAGGGTTTTGAGACCATGAACTTCCTGAATTCCTGCGCCAACAGTGCATGGCCACGCGGCTTCGGGGATGATCTTCTGGTCCTTGGGATGATTCGCATCCATGTCTCTGCATGTCTCATGCAGCTTAGACATACAGTCAAGTTTTGAGGAGTGTAGATATGTGAACGCTGGAGTGGTGCTGGGCAGGTTCCTTTTGGATTTCAGTATGGTTGAGGGATTGGGCTTAGTGTTCAAAGTTCAGACAACCTGACAAACAAGCACACCACAGCTTGCAAGCAGTTCGAGGTGGTGTTATGTGTTTCTTGAAAGGCACGCTCGACGCGTCAGGTTGCTTTACAAGACATCTCCATGTGTAGTGTGATCAGATGGAGATGCGGCTTGACAAAGCCACTGGCCAGATGGAGGACCACCCTCTCAAAGCATTCAGTCATGTTTGCAACTGCCAAACATTGCCGCTGAGCGGGGTACCGCAATCTAAGAAGGGGGATGCCTCCATACGAACGTGGTGAGCGATTGAATCTCAGAGCACGGGTAGTGTAGGTAGATGTGGACCCAGAAGCCAGGGAGCACTGGTGAGCATTGTAGATGTGAGTTGGGGCACTCTAGGCACACTGAGGTGCAGCTTCCGAGACATGTTTTTGTTTCACAAAGTTCGCAAAGAAGACTTGAAGACAAACCCAAATGCTTGGAGCGAGGTTCTTTGCTTGGCCATGAGACAGCACTGGAGTGAATAATGCCATGCAGAACAACGGATCTCCGAAGCACTTCTGAATAAGCTATGTTACATTCTGGTGTGTTCTGCCAGTGAAGCAAACATGCGAGGAGACGTTGGCGCGGAATCAGCCGGAGCCAAGGTTGGGAGCTGAAAGATCGCACACGTCATCTCTTGGACGGTAGGACTCAGTTGTAAGTCTTGTAAGTCTGTCAGGTTCGCGATGACTTGGAGTATTTCTAGACTTACGAGACTGCGCTTCTCGTTTTTACTGGTTCGGTTGAAACACAGACCGGGGGAGTTGGAGTGTCCACGTGGAAGCAGAAACTCCTGAAGGAGGTGGAATTTCAGGAAGTTTGCGGGAGCATGCACACGCAGAGCGTGCATCAATCGTCTTAGAAGCTCTTAGAAGCTCTAGAAAAGCAGAGAGCTTCCGTCGAGGGAGGGAAGTCCCGATTTCTCTTTGCGCGCAGGTCCTCCGTGCCCTCCGCCGCGACCCTGATGCCGTTGGGCCAGGTGGGGGGCTGTCCACCGGGGGCGCCCTTGGTTTGGGGTTGTCTGAGTCTCTCACACTTCCTGCGACTTCCTATCCGCGGGACCATGAGAGAAGCCAACCCAAAGACCTTGAAACACTAGGCCCTAGTAGGCCCTAGGCTGACATCCCAAGAGTGACCCGAAACCCTAAACCCTAAACCCTAAAACCTAGCCAGGGCTCGGAGGACTCGGCTCTGTTCGCTGCACCCCAGGCCAGGGAAGCGTTGAGGGAAAGGAAGGGCTCTTTGTTTCTGGGTCCTGCGGATTTGGTAGGGTGTCTTTGGGGCTTGGGCGGCTTGGGTTTCAAGGGGATCTATGGGTATTGAGGTTTAGCTTTTACGGTGTAGGACCTCAGCATTATTCCTTTCCGGGAGGAGGGTGCTCGGTATCCCTGCAATTAGAGTTGAATGGCTGGAGCTGTCAGATGCTTTTCTGGGTTTTAGGGGAGAGAGAGAGCTTTAGAGTCTCGCGGCTCGCGGTTCGCGGCAGTTCCACTGCATTTCGCTGGTTCTTCGTGCTGTATGGTTGTCTTTCCGAAAGTTGCCCTGTTGCACTGGTACAGTTTGGTGTTGTCCGTTCGTCGTTGGGATGTATCGACAGGAGCGTTGTGTGTGCCGTGGCCCTTGTGCTCTAGCTGATGGAAAAGTGCGGTTCGTTGTCTCTGCAGCTCTCAGTGAAAAACGGGACGGCGTTTCCCCGAGTCCGAAGCCCCCTTTAGGTTCAACAACACCTGGACCTGCTACTGTCAGACTGTATGTAAAGCCTCAACCAAGCAGTGCCCCCAAATTCTCCCAAAGCGCAGCCCAGAAGCCTCCATCCCACCAAATCTGGCCTCGCCTCACCACAGAACTGCAAGCCTTAAAGAGGACAGTCCGAAACTCTTGGCGCCAGGAGCTCCTGAAAGGAACGTCGGGGCACCCGGAGTCGCGTTCATACGTCATCCTTATCGCCATGTTGATCAACATCCATGCTAGTCACATGCGTATCACCTTCGCAGCAGCTTTGCACGTCGGGCATTTGCGCTTAGGGGCCCCTCGTGTTCTTGTGCACGAAGGGTTGCTCCTGGATGTCTCTTTGTTGGTAACCCATGGCAGCATGATGAACCTTGCAAAAAGGACCTCCTGATTGATCATTGATTCTTTCGAGAAGTTCATGAGCATGAACCAAACCATGCCTGCCCCTTCCGAGGCTCAGGGGCATTTGTTTATCTCCGATGCACGAGTGTTGTCAATATTTGATATCCGATTGGCCGACCTTGCCAAGGTATCGGCCGCAAATGGAGCGTCCGTTGCGCACGATGGTCTCCTCGAAGGTCCTGGGACAATTGCAGGACAGCCACCATGCTGCATTCTCGTTAATTTCACAACGAGTTGTCGCTCCACTGTGCCTTGAGAAGTCGCGGTGAACTATAGGCGAGTAATGACCTTTAACGTGCAAGGAGGATGCCTTTGGTGCCACAGGCCACCGCTGTGCCTGCAGGGTTCTCACGTCAGGTCTGTTTGGCAGCTTCAGGGATCCGGGCATACACTGCAAAAACATTGCAGGTCAGACAGAGATGATGATCATGACACTCTAATTGCTGTGTGAAATGGCTCTTCAGGGTTTCCGTTTGCCTGCGTGGCCCGTACCGGTAGCGACTAGCTGCTGTTAATGTCCATCATCCACATTCGTACCTACAAGAGAACATGAGTGTCGTTACTGCCATAATGGCAATGATTTACCGTTGCATGATCATTGTGATCTTTGCCACTTCGATTTCTTTGTCTACTTCGATTGGCAGCATCATTGCTGCTGTGCTTGGGTACAGGCATGGATGACAGGACTCTGTCAGCACTGTGGCCACTGTTGCTTGAGTTGTTGCGATTCGGAGTAATTACTCTGCTTCATTTTATTTAGCCAGACAGCAAAGCTTTTCATGTTACGACTTTTCTTCACTGGAGCTTCTTCATCCAAACTTCCGGTCTGCTGAGGATGCTGCTGCGCAGTGCTGCCATAGATGATGTTAATGACAGCTGTCACTTGTGACAGTGTTGCAGAAGAATTGAGTTATGATCCTTGTCTTCGTGGCTTGTGCATCCTTGTGACTCTCCTCCTGATTCATCGCTGCAGACACCGATGCTGCCTCGCCGGGACCGCGGCCTCAGGTGGGCCAGCGGAGAGGCGCGGGCGAGGCATCTTTGAGAGTTCTTTCTGTCGGCGCTCCGCTCCGCTCCGCTCCGCTCCGCTCCGCTCTGCGCCCTGCGCTTTTCGCCTGTCTGTTGGCAGTCTCCTTCCGCGTGGGCCACTCGCCCTCGAAGACGCTGAAGACGAAGACCAGCCAGGCAGGCGCCCGGGCACGCCCGCACGGGGCGACTCCCTGCTGCCCTTGCTTTTTAGACTCTGCCCCCGAGTTCTTAGAGTCAATCTTCGGTCATGACGGAGGGAGCGGGCGTAGTGGTGAGACAACCTGTGATGTCCAGACCCTCGTCATAAAGAACAAGGCAGGAGAAAATGCAGCGGAGCTAGAAGCAATACAGTTGGATGACCGTGATGTTGATGATGATGTGTATTTTGATAGTGATACGTGATGATGGTGGTGTTGATGGTGCAGAAGTAGAAGGCGATAGATTGGATATCTGTAAGAGTCGTGGCATTGGCATCCTTGGTTCCCGTAGCAGTACAGCAGGCAGTAGCTAAAGAGAAAAGCCGTGAGAATGTAGCAATTCCAGTTGTGTAATGGTTTGGTTACACGCCACGAACACAAGAACGAACACGAGCGCGATCGTCACGGCAATGACTGCGCCCATTGAAACTGGACCTGACTTCTGCCCTTACGGCAGTTGCCGACTGTACGGCTCTGTGTACTAGCGGCAGCATGTCGGTGCCTTGCTGAAGTATAAAGAGGATGCCACATGTACAGGCTGCCCCAAAATCCCGCTTCGGCAGGTCCTGGCTGAGGAAGTCTTTGGCCTTGTCCCAGATGCCAAACGCGAGTCGGACGAGGAGCACTCTCTTTAAACAGGAAGAGGGAGATGCTGCAAGTGGGAAGCCTTCCGTTCGAAGGGAGTCGTCGGCAGACGTGCCTAGTTTGGCAGAGCATCTAGGAGATTCTCTGGAGGTCGTGGGGTCCAGGATCTCGAGCAAAGCCTTGGTTGACATATTGACAGCTGCTTGCTTTCGAGGTTCTTACCCGGGCCTAGCAGTACGGTTTCCCACGTTTGCGTAGTTCTACTACGGAGGACGGCGACGCGTCTGACGCCTTGAAGTCGAGCATCACTCTGCGAAGGCCTGGAGAGCCTGTTCGAATGCCCAAGAAAAAGGCACTCTTTCTTGCTGCCGCTCTCGTCTGCCTGCTTAGAATTCTGGCTCTTTCTGGCCATCTTGGAAGTTGTGCATGCAATCCGACCTAGACGCCTAGCCGCTGCTGATTCCCCATGTCACCGTCTCGCCGAAAAATCCACCAACAGCGACAACTCCCGAGACAGCAGATGGTCCGAGAAGCTTTATGGGGTGAGACTTGGAAAGCGCACAAATTCGACCCGCAGCTCCGTAGCCCCTGGGGCCAGGCGGATTCGACGGATCATCTGCAGCGCCTACTTCGAGTGCTGCACAATGGTCATGACGGGTTTTGACGGGTGCTCCCATGCAGAGCGACGAATAAAACTCGGCCGTAAGCATCCCCTTGCATCCAGTGTCGAAATACTTAGAATGAGTCCTTTTTTCGAAGGGGGTTGGACATTACGAAAAGTACTGACCACTATCGTGATTGTCCTGATGACGTCTAGCGCCAAGTTCGCTTCTTTAGAACTTCAGCGGAATCTCCACTTACGTCGTCTTGTAGTATTTTGACAGCGGGCTCCGCTTTGGCTGGAGCTTTCGCAGCAGCATCTGTTGTATACCAGTCGCAATGACACTGCGTGTAGGCAAGCATCCAAAACTCCGTGTCATTCAAATGTTCGTGACAGCATCAGTGTGAGCAAGGTGAGCTATCAACTCTGCTAAGTAGTGCTGAAGTCGCTAACCAATCCACTTCGGTCTTCAAATGCCCGTCAGTAAAGCCTCCGTCCGCTGGTTGAGTATTCTTCATGTACGTTTCAAGATTTTCAACTTCCCATCAGGATTCTCCTCAACTCCCTTCAAATCGGCATCCAGATCGACTTCATCGCTGCCGCACAGTCTCGGACTGCCCCTGGGCCTGTCTGCTCCTCACTCGGTCCCACGCAAAACAAAGCCCAAGGCCAGCTGAAAATGAATCCCCGCAGCAGCATGGCGTTGCTATAGAATCCCTGAAAGTATCAAGTATCCTAATGTCCGAATGTTCTTCAGAGTCTTTAGCCGTACTGTGATGCTTCTGTTTGTTGACTGTCTTAATTGGCTAGCAAGGTTGTTGCAACGATTCTTGAGTCTCCGTAGATCAATGACAGATGCAGAGACTGAAGT
Organism: Symbiodinium sp. CCMP2456; assembly: GCA_905221635.1. Taxonomy (NCBI): domain Eukaryota; class Dinophyceae; order Suessiales; family Symbiodiniaceae; genus Symbiodinium; species Symbiodinium sp. CCMP2456. The sequence goes on from CAJNDV010035116.1 coordinate 8,657, forward strand.
GTTCGGCAGACCATTTTCCCAATTATCACAGGGCTTCGATCCCTACACTCCCACCCTGAGCCGTTGCCGAATCCACACCATCTGTGGCTCGTTGCAAGGTACCCATTGGCTTTCGTGTCACAGACATCATCTTCTGCGTCTTCTTCACTGTTGAAGTAGGCCTCGTCAGCCTCTGGTCGAGCGAGTGGCAGTAGTACTAGCAGTGGTAGTGGTGTTGGTGGCCCTCGTTGTAGTGGTGGTGGCTGTAGCAGCAGCAGTAGCACGCAGTAGTGCTGCTACTACTACTGCTAGCAGTACGATTATTCTAGTTTTCATTTCTGCTGCTGCTGCCGCCACTGCAGCTACTGGCATCAGCACGCAGTAAGCCAGATACCAGCTCGCGGGGTTTTCCTACTTCTGGTCGCTAGAGCTTTGGGTTTAGACTTCGTCGGCTTTCAGTTGATGGCTTTTCATGTTCACCCCTCGCAGTTCAACGATATGAGACTTGTCGGTGCTTGCTGCCCCGTCTCATCTAGGATCATGTCATGCTGGCACTTCGGACTCTTGTGCTTCTGAAAGACTCCACACTGTTGGGATGAGCACAGTTCAGGTCCCACAAATTCCTAGTTAAAGGTTCACATTTGCTTGCTCCACTCTGCTGCCCTTGCTCAGGCCTCCGTCTTTTCGTTCACCGGTGCCGCTTCTTCACGATGTACGGCTGCTTCGTTGACGTTTAATCATTAATCTTAAAGTGACGTGAGATTTCCAAGGCTCAAGACTCCGCCTGCTCCTTCGATAAGGTGTATGCGGTTTGGAAGGTCGCTTCCTTCGATGTCCCCATGTTTCTCTGTTCCTTCATACATGACGCCAGGTGAGCATACATGTGCGATCAGAAAGTCTGCGATTTCTCAGAGCTCTGACTGCGATAATTCGCCGCATGGTCTTCATGTTGGTCGTGCTTCGACGGGCAAGCACCGTAATTAGCGAAACTCAAGCTCCTAGCACGAGTAGCAGTTCCACAGTCACTCGGTCCCGAAATCCCAAGTCCCCGCAGCTGATCGAAGCTGTCAGGTTGTGCCTGGAATATCATAGACTTGGTCTTGGTAGCACTTCGGCAGCAATTGCATCCTTCACTGTGTTCTTCTCTGAGTTTGCCTTCGTGCCCGGCGACTTTCAGTCTGGTAGCCTCAGGAATCAGGACTCCTGGCCATTTGGGGCTTCGGGGTTAAACCGATTAACCCACACACACTGAACTCGAAAATCGCGAGGTAATCCAGCTCATTGAAGAGACATTGATTCTTATCGCGACCGTGACCAGCGTTGGGGACGACGTGCGGGGACCCGGAACATAGCCTCAACCCTTGACGGAATTGATCCACGTCAGTAAAGCGCTTCGACAGGAAAAGATTTCTTCCAGAGTGTGCTCTTACCCTCTCGACTCTTCATGATGTGAACATGACTGGAGGCATTCGCCACCTTTTCCCACCAGCTTCAAGCGTCACGTTCTCCCGATTGGCTCACCCAGTTGACATCCCAGGTCGCAAACGCACCATTGATGAGACCTGGCCTGTCTGAGAACAACAGTTATGAAAGCTCATAGCAACAACAACAATGATGTAGGATCAGGGCAAGAACACTCGGCACCATGCACAACAACGTCACTCTAGCCACGCTGTTGGGAAGTGTGCTTCAGCTCAAGAACGAGGCCATTGACAATACTAGTATGAATAGCTCAGTAGAATGACAAAGCATCAGAATCAAGATGAATGCGGCGACAACTATCGGGGTCGTTGCAGCACTCGCGCGAAAGGTAGCAGTCGTGCCGATGCCACTGCAAGCAATTCCGAGCAAGCGAACCCTCTCCTCGTGTTCAATCCTTTGCGAAGTTTGCCCTAAACCCTTTTCAACGCCTTGAAGCCGAGGAGGGTGGTTGGCGTGATGCGTGGCATCAAGGTTGGACCTGGGCTGTGGTTCCATGCAAAGGGCCAAGGGACACACAGACACACACCAGCAAATCCTGAGTAAAGCGTCTTGCATCTTGTTGTGGCCTTCGGGTTTTTGCACACATACCGGCAGCTTCCCTTCAAGTTCCCAGTCTCAATCTCAGGTCATCCGCCTGATCCGCACTGTCCGCTTTTCGGAGAACCTGCAGCTGATCGTCAGCTGCCTCGTTTTGCGGCCTGGCTTTGGGCACTGGTCACAAGCGCTATACCAGCCGTCGTGCTGGCATTGGTCATGGTACTCGCGAGAACAAAGCACGCTTAGTGATGTACAGTAACTCGCTCTGGCTTCTGTCAGTTTTTCCACGATGAGCCTGACTTTTGACTGGTATTGCTAGCAGTGCGAAGACCTTGACTGCTCGACCGCTGTTCTCGGAGGATGTCCTCTAGGACTATACCGGCACTCCATGGGCTTTGGGGTCGATGTCATGCAGAATGTATAAGATAGGCAGAGTTTCCACCCTGTGGCCCAAAAGCTTGAAGCCCAGGTCGCTGCGCACTTTCTTCTGGACCTCAGCTTTCCTCTTCATTATGATCTACGAGTCTTGCCTGGCAGCAGGGATTCCGGAAAGTCGAGGGCTCCACAGTCGCCGTCGTGGCAATACGCAGAGCAGTACTGCAGTCTGAAGATGAGCTTAGCAATATGCCAGAGTCGTATGGCACGATTGGATGCCAATGGTTGTTGCCGCTGAGCAGTGTCCGAAGCACGCGGTTGTTTCGGGTCCGAGTGAAACCACGCCGTTGCGCAGGGATGCAAGCACACGGATGAAATAGTCTATCGCAGAAGACGGCTGCGATATATGATATAACCCCAAACAGAAGGATGCATAATGGCAGGTTCGAGTGGTGCTCGGTCTGGGTTTGTGGTTTCGGTCATCGAGCGGGGGTTCTCTGTTTTGCGGTTGGATCGGGCTCGGTCGACAGCCAATGTGATCTCAGCTCCAAGATCGAAACTTCAACATTGAACTGAGATCATGGCCATTGAGCTGACCGGCATGGTCTATCAGCACGGTCTGGACAACCCTGGAAGCCCCTTCTGCGGACAAATGTCCTGCTGTTCTTCTGGCGTTTGGAACGTTCTTGGTCACAGCTATGATGGTGAAGGATCCTGTAATGATGCTGATGATGGTGATGATCATGGTAAGCATCAGAATCGCGATCATCATCTGAACTTCGTACTCATGACGACTATAAAGTGAAGGCCATCATAGAATCATTGCTGTAGTTCTTTTGCGTCCTGGGTTTGAACAGAACTGTCTGGAGTGTTCATGACTTGAGCAGTGCTTTGAACTACTATGTGGTAGAAGCTGTGATAACCAGTGTGGTGATGTACCAGATGATAGTATCTTCAATCAGCCATCAAGTCAATAGCAGCAGCATGTCCCCTCTGACGCAAACGTAGCGACGATAGTCACATTGGCTCTCGAGCGAGAACTGCAAAACGAATTGAGGATTCAACGACTCGGCCGACACCCCAGACTTCTCCCAAGACGGTGTAGTGTTTGAGGAACTGGTTGGTGTGGCCCTTTTCCAGGCGCCTCCATGGATGATCTGCAGACCTGGTGGGGGAATCTGCCCCTGAGCCGCTGGGCTGGGCTTCGGTAAGAAGGACTAAGTCAGGTCGGTAAGCAAGTATGCCCCTGAGCACTTGCCGAACGGCATGCGCTCCGCAGCCAGATGCTCTCCCAGGCATGCTGTCTCTTTTCCAAGCCCTCACCGGCGGCATCGACTGGAACGATTGCATGAAGCCTGCTGGCGGGAATGGGGTCATGAACATTTCATGCTCGGGTTAGGTGCGAGAAGGTCTGTTGGGGCTCTGACAGCAGCATTGCTCGGCAAAGGGTTCACGGGTTGTTGCAGTCACCGGCTTCCGGGGCTTTCTTTCGACCCAAGCCCGAAAGCTGGGGCTCAGATTGACTTGCAAGCCGTGCAAGCTTCTTTGGCACCAAGGCCGCTAAAAGATCATGTCTCTCCTGCCTATGCCTTCTTCTTGGTGCTCTGGATGGCTTACAGCTCCTGGGCAAAACCGAAAGCCCCCGAAGCGGACCCTGGGCCATACATCGGACACCTGATACTCTAGAACTCAAGAGGAAAAGGCCAAGCTCTGAGAAGCATCGACCTCGGTACAAGTGCGCAGGGCCCCGAAGAGTCTTGCCTTCGCCAAGCTGGTCATTAACACCAGTGCCTGCGTCCAAACGACGATGGAACTGAGTGTACTAGGCTCGGCAGTTCCTCTCCTTTTACCCCTCGGCTCTGTTTTTTTGTTTTTGCAGTGGGGTGTGTCGCTGGAATGGGGGTGGCTCGGCGGTATCGGCCGGGTTTGGCCCCGGCCATGGCCTCCCGGCTCGGCCGGGGAGCAGCGGAGCCTCCTTTTCCTTTTCGGGAACCACCTTTTCTCTGTGTGTCGGGGGCTCGTGCCCGTGTCAAGCCGCTTCAGGGGGCTCGTGCCAGTTCATGTCATCGCCACTTTTTGGGCCAGGACGTCTGGTGCCGTGTGGGCATCCAAGTGTCCTTACCATCCTTATCACCAGCTGCTACGGTCATGTGAACGCATACAAACATGGGCACCCTCACCCCTACTGCTGTCAAGGCATCACCACCACCATTGCAACCAGGAGCCTTTTCATCGTCGGCGGATGGCGATGACGAGCTTGCCGCCTCCCCCAGAACCCGCTACAGTCTTCCAAAGCAGGGAATATCCTGAGCGCGTGCTGCCTCCCCCAAAGCCCGCCACAATCTTCCAGAGCCGGGGGTCCTTAGCGCGCGCAGAGCAGGGGGGTGATGTGAGTGAGGACGTGAGTGAGGACACTGATTGTAAGCATGATGATGATGATGATGATGATGATGATGATGAAGTCGCTAAGCCCCGGGCCCAAGCGAAGCGCCCCTTCTGATCCGCTGTGCCGGGGTCCTCTTTCTTCTTTTGCTTTGCGGTGCTGGGTTTTTCGGGTTGACTTCGGCGAAAGTAGATGAGTGATGGCCATGGCAACGGCACCGACAGTGACAATACTGCTGATGAGCTGGATGGGGTCGATGATTTGGATGAGATCGACCGCACCCCCCGAGACCACGCTCGCCAGGGTGCACCATCGGCTGCAGAAGCATCAAGACGTGCCGGACCTCCTCCGCCACCCAACGCGCCAGTGCATGTGGACAGACGAACGCCGCCCACTGCCAATGATGATGTCACAAGGATCGCGGAAGCCAAGGCCCAAGCGGAGCCCTCTATGCCTCGCCCTTCCTCCAGCGGCTCTGGGACTACAACCGACGTGCAGGAGGAGCAAGCAGAGAGCGAGAGCGAAAACTCGCTCACGTGGAGCGAGACGAGCCTCTACTTGGAGGGACCCGCCCTGCAGTCAGCCGTGGAACGCCTGCACACCCTCTACAGAGCCGAGCTACAAGTTCGCCGTATACCGAGCCGGAGCCAAGCGGGATGCCTTGCTGGGCTGCGGAGACGCACCAACGTCTCCGACTGGTTTCGCCTCCAAGAAGAGGCTGTGCAACGCCTCACTGGAGACAGGCTGCTGGAGTGGCAAAGCTATGAGCACGAAGCCACTCATGAGCGAAGGCCCCGCAGAAGGCCTCACAGAAGGCCAGCCGCAGCCCGCGAACGATCCCGCTCATGAAACGGGGCACATGCAGTGCCGACACCGCGGGAAGCAACACTGCCTCCATGAGCTCGCTGCCACCAGGCCAGAGCATCACTGCCCTTTAAGCCAGACCCCCCGCCCTAATCCCCGGAACCCTAAACCTCCGCAAGACCAACCCCAGCACAGGCGAGTGCGGCCCTGGGCTTGCAACAGGCATGCAGACGCGCAAGAAGCACCGCATGAAGGACCTCTGCATAACACTGCTTCCGCCCAGCCTGCTAAGCCCCTAAGCCCAAATAGGACCCACCATGCCAAGAAAAATAACAGTAGATCAGGAAGTAGGCCGCCACCATCATCTGGCCCTCTCGGTCCCAAGTCCGAGACCAGTCTAAGATGCACGCTTCTCATAGGATGGTTCATCAGGACTGGAGGGGTGAGGGTTCCTCCTGATTCCGCGTCAGGAGGAAGACCTGCTGTGCCCATGGCAACGGCAGGCAAGCATCGCGGACCAACGCCCCCCGCGGCGCCAGTACATACACAGCATCCCGTCATCGCATTATCAACCTCAGTCAAACGTGCCTTTAGGAGAGCCAGAAATAGAGCCCACGCCTCCCCGAACCAAGGGACCTGGTACAAGGGTAGATGGCACACAGCTGAGTCCCTAGAACAGATCCCCAAGCCTCTCCCCGCTCAAACCAGGCGTGTGCGGCCTCGGCTCCCCTATCGCCACAGGCCGGTCAAGCACTTGAATGTTTTGTCATGGAACACTAGTGGATTATCCTCTGCCATGTTCCAAGAACTGCTGGCTTGGACAGAAGCCCACTCAGCAGCCGACATTATCATTCTGCAAGAAACGCACTGGGATGTCACATCGGACTTCCAGTCGGGACAGTGGATGGCCATCCACTCGTCGGGCAAAGCATCCCCCGATCCCTATGGCAGGTACACGGGCCTCCTTTTCCTCCTGCATCGGCAGCGGTTCCAGGACCCACGGGTACTAGAGATAGTCCCTGGTAGACTTGCCTTGGTCCAGGCCACCTCCAAAATCACTCAGCTCCCGATTAGCATTATAGGGGTTTATCAGCATGTATGGCGCACCAGCCTCTCTACGGCTAAAAACCTTGAGCTCCGACGTTCCCTATGGGACAAGCTAGGCACAGCCATCCTCAGGGTTCCTCAGAGACATCATCTTCTTATCTGTGGAGACTTCAATTCTGCGATCAAGACAGAAGCGCCATGCACTGGCAGCTCCATCCTCCAAACCACTTCATCCAACCACGACACTGACCTTCAGGCCCTGCTGCAGCAACACTCCCTTTGTGTCTTGAACACCTGGCACTGCAAGCCAAGTGGCACGTACTTCTCCCCAACGGGGTACACACAGATCGACTACGTGATCACCCGGCAGCATGGGGCCAGCCACCAAGCCAAACAGGCCTACCCGGATCATAGCTTTCCCATAGGCAGTCTCCGACTTACTGGGCACTTTCCTGTCAGAGCTCAGCTACCAATGCAATCCTTCAAGCAGACCGCCAAACAGGAGCCATCCCAGGGTGTGGCCATTGACTGCGCCCGGCTGCAAGCTGCGGTCTGCCAAGCCTCACCGGAGGCCCTAGGCATGCAGGCCAGCATCGCACAGCGACTTCAGGAGGTTGACATTTCCCACTTGTCCAGTGCCCATAATCATGTTAACCGGATTCTGCTGGAGGAGGCTCAGCAGGCTTTTCCCAAGCAAGTGCCCACAGACCTGCGGGTCAGTGCCAACCCCGGCTTCTGCATGTCGGCCAAACATGTGTGGCAACTGTACCGCCAACTTAAGCGCCCAGGAGTGTGTGCCACGCACACTATTTTCGCGAAGTGGAAGCTGGCCGCCAGCTTTGCCAAAGCCTCAAAGCAACTCAGACAGCAGAGCCGAGATCTCAAGAAGCAATTCTATGAAGCACAGGTGGACCAGGCAGAGCAAGCTGCACTGCGCGGAGACCAGCGCAGCCTACATCTCATAGTGAGGCGATTGTCGTCAAAGACTCGACAAATCGCCAGCCGCCTCCGAGGTGAGGATGGACACCTCCTAACCAGCCAGGAGGAGCTGCAACACATCATGAAACATGGCAGCAGCACCTTTGCAGCCCAACTCGATGATCACCCCATGGTCCCCCTTCAGCAAGCCCTTCTAATCACCGACCAGGACCTTGCTCATGAACTATGCCATTTGGGCCTTGCCAAGGCTGTGCCCAAGCACATTGCACCTGCTGCTATCTGGAAGCAGTGTTCAGCTGAAATCAGCCAGGTACTAGGCCCGGCCCTAAGGCAACACTTTGCCTCCGGCAGCAGCGGCAAGCTTGACGAGGACTGGAAAAACTGCCACATTGTTTGGATCCCCAAGCCAGGGAAACCATCAATAGAGGTTGCCTCATTAAGGCCCATAGGATTATCTAGTCCGGCAAGCAAGGCACTAGCGGGCAGCTTGCGCAACCATTTAATTGGTCATCTTGAGCCCATCCTCAGAGAACTGCCGCAGTTCGCTTATGCCAAACACCGTGGCACAGCCAATGCCCTCATTCGGGCCCACGCTCACTTCGAGAAAGTGTCAGGTCTTCTCCGCAGTACTAGGTGCACCCGCTTCCAAAAACAGGCAGGTACTAAACCAAGGCTCTGTGCAGGAGGTGTGTGCATATCCCTAGATCTTTCCAAAGCCTTCGATGGAGTCAGCAGATCCCACATATACCGGTCCATGCAAGCTCATGGTGTCCCTCAGGAGGTGATCACCGTGGTCCAGCAACTGCACAAGGACGCCCAGTATATCTACAACGTCGGCTCCCATCGTGGCTCAAGGGTTACCACAAATGGCATCAAACAGGGCTGTGTCATAGCGCCATACCTTTGGAATTACTTCTCGGTTGCCTTTCTCTTGCTCCTTCGGGACAAAAGAAGCCTTGCATGGATTCAGCAGATCCTGTCGTTATTTGCAGATGACGTGTGGGGGGCTTGGGAAATTACTGAAACCACCCATCTTGACAAAGCCTTGGATGACATATCACTAATCCTGGAAACCCTTGAGACCCTCGCCATGAAAGTGAACTACAGCAAAACTGCAATTTTGCTAAAGCTTGTTGGCAAGGACGCGGCCCATCACAGGCGTGAGCACACCTTCATGAAGGCAGGTACTCTCCACCTTAAAATCCAGGTTCATGGAAGGGAGTGTGGCGTCCCCATAAAGGACAAACATGAATACCTGGGCACTGTTGTCACATATCACCACCGCCTGCAGCGCAACCTGCAGTGCCGCATAAAAGCCAGTGCTGCCAGGTACCAAGGCCTACGCAAGATCCTGAATGGATCTCACCATCTCTCCGTGCGACACAGGCTGCGCCTGTGGCAGGCCTGCATCTGCACCAGCATGTTCTATGCCTTACACGTGGTTGGCCTCAACTCCTCCACCCTTAGCACCCTAACGACCCACCTCACCCGGCACCTCCGCGCCATTTTACGTATCCCCGCCCATCTGACTCATATCACAACGAGCGAAGTCTGGCAAAGAGCAGAGCTTCCCATGCCAGGCTGGACCGTGCAACGCTTCCAGCTCCAATTGCTGGCCAAGATCGAAACTCGGGCTCAGTCGGAGCCCGACATCACCACTACCAGCACAGCCATCGATCATATGCGTGCTCAGGCCTCCTCCCTGGAAGCTCTACTCCTGGACATGGCGGCAGGCTTGGTCAAAGCTCCGCAGCCGGAACCCATGGTCAGCTGCCCCCTCTGTCAGGAAAAATTTACCACAGAGCATGCCATGCGCATACACTGCGGCGTCAAGCATAAGTCTGTGCCCAAGCACTCTACCAAGACCCCTACCACCTTCAAACCGGAGCTTCACGCCAAAGCAGGCATGCCGGCCTGCCAACTTTGTGACCGCCAATTCTGGAGGTGGAAACACCTCGTTTCTCACATTGAAACCGGAGCCTGCGGCAAGCTTGGAGGTGACAGCGCCATCCGAGCGCCTATGCCCGAGGACCACGTCCCTGAGCCGATCCGACAACCGCCAACGGCGGAGCTTAGCATTTTTGAGGATGAAAACACAGCTAACACGCCCCTGGTAAAGCGTCGTGTTTTTCTGCAGAGCCTCGCAACATGGGAGCAATGGTTGAAAGTGCCAGCTGTCCGCCTCGAGCTCATGCACCACTGCGCACTGTGCCATTACTGGGTAGCTGACTTCCGACATGTTAAGCAACACATAAATCGTGTCCATTCCGAAGATCATCCTGATCTCATGCCCCGAGCCCTCAACCTCTGTAAGAGCTTTAAATCCCACCTGCGGCGAGACAGCAAGTGCATCTGGTGCAACCACAAGGTCGGAGCCCCGGGCAGACATGTCACCCAGTGTACTCCACTGGTGCAGCTGTGCCTAGCAGTCACGTACGGTCGCGACATGCAAGGTCCTGATGATGGATCTGGCTTTCAACGAAGAGGCAGAAATATTTGCCAACTGCTGGCAAGGCCAGCCAGAGTTCCTCATGACACCGGACGGCCGCTCCCAGAAGAGGCCCCGCCCGAATCAGATGACTCGATGGCCCGACCGTCAACAGCCCTTCTACCCGCACCGTGGCAACCTCCCGCAGGGAAGCCACCCCTTCAACAGGCAGCAGCAGCAGATGCTTCAGGATCCCGTACGGCTCCTAACCAGGGTGGTCCTACAGCAGGAACAGGTGATCAGCCGGCTGAGGCACGACAAGGCCTTCGTTCTCTTCATGAAACAGGGGGAGGATGGAACTCTGGGAGCCCTCATGCGTGTAGCCCGCGAGTGGAACACCAAAAAGACCCAGGATCCCGACAACAAGGTGCTTCGCTCCCCGCTACGAACAGTACTACTCGCCAGCATGGTCAAGGAACTCCTGAACCTGGCTCAGCAGGCTGTGGCAACCGAGGAGAACAAAAACAAGATGATCAAAGCCGAGTGGCTTACCGCCTCCACCGAGTGGAACTACCGAGTGTGGAACCACACCGACCGCCGCCTCGTGGTGGACACGACGAAACACCCACTACAGCACGCCGAGATCATCCGCATCCTCAACCACCTCCTCGAGAACCTCACGGGGGAGGCCATCCAGCGCTTCAACTCCACGGTTCAGCTCTCGAAACTGGAGCAGCAGGGAGCCCAGGTGGCAACCTTTGCACTGGAAGTCTCCCTTCGGGGAGCAACGGCGGCAGAGCTGTATCACAACTTCGAGCGTCTATGTGGAAATGCAGTCATGTGCCTGATCGGGGTGTCCATGAAAAAGGACACCCTCCCTCAGACACCTCTCGCCAAAAACCTGGCGAACCTCATCTACCAGAAGTAGCCGCAGCCTCGCATCCCGTGACCCCAAGCCCTCGAGCCAGCATCGCGCCCAACCCACCCTTAGGTCATGCAGCCTCGGAGCACACCAGTGCCGAAGCCGTTGCCCCAGAGCTACCGTGCATCAGGCTTCAAGGCGGGTCGAACAGCTGCTACCTCAACTCATACTTGTATTGTGCATGGATAGCAGCTCACCTTGTAGGTAAACGTCATTCACTGCCAGAGGTTTTCTGGGAAAAATCAGAGCGGCCTCTTCTGGCCTTCCGTCTGATGGGGCTCCGCCTCTTGGGCTGGCGCCAGCCCCAACAACAGCACGACGTTGCGGAGCTTGTTGACTTCCTACAACCGCGCCTCATGCACTCCCCAGGCTGCTGGGGAACAAGGCAGCAACTGACCGAAGGCATTGAAAGCAGTGCATCGGTCACGACCCTCAGGTGCATAGCCCTTCCGTTGGACCCTGCAGATCCCACTCCCGAGGTCCAAATTTTGGTGCAACGGTGGCACTCTCAGCAGCAGCACCTGCATGCTTTGATAACCGCACCAGACTGGCTCTTTCTTCAGATCCCCAGGTTCCTGCATGAATCGGGACGATCGGCCAAGCACACACAGGCCTACCTCCTTCCCGACCTCCTGCATATCCCCGCCTTCCTTAATCCTCAAACCCTGGAAGTGGAGTGGGTTCCGTACAAGGTTAAAGCCTGTATACAGCATCATGGCAGCACTCCCAAATCAGGCCACTACACGGTGGTGGCAATCACTGCACCAGAGCAACGCTGGTTGCTGGACGATGAAAAAGAGCCCAAGCTGCTAAGTGACAGCCAGCTTGACCATCTCAGCACCAACATGTACCTGCTGCTGCTCATCAAAGATGCCGCAGCACTCTCAGCTCCGATACTGAACCAAACACCCTCAGTTAGCGCAGTGTTGAACCATGGATGTGCCGCGCCAGCCCAAAACTCTTCGCGAAGAGGATCTGGACTGGATATCAAGTCAGCTCTTTTTAATCAGAGCTCAACTGAGCGCAATGGCCGAGCGCATCGAGGTGCTGCAACAGGCCCAGAACCGCATGGAGGGCTGCATCAGAGTACTGGAAGCCCGAGCGAAGCGGGAAAACCGCAACAGCAACAAGTGCACTCTACCGGCACCACCACCGATTCTTCTCAAGCTCGAATCGATGGATGACTGATGGACGCGATCCGCTACCAATGGGGATACAAAGTATCCACTTGGTTCTTTTAATATGTCACTCCGGTGAACCTTTTGCTGCTAATACTGGTTGCCCATACGTGGCACTCGTGCCTGCCGTCACGAACGGCCGACTCCTAAAGGGGAGCTGTAAAGGCGTCGCTGGACAGATTCTTCTGCCGCGTGTGAAGAAGAAGATGAAGTCGCTAAAGGCTCTGTAGTTGTGAAGATGAAGTTCAGCTTGGCATCTTTCGAGGCTACCTGGCGATCATGAATCTGATCACGGGCACCTTTGTGGAATCGGTCAGCCAGCAGGCATCACGCCGATCTTCTCACAACTTGGTTGGAAGATGATTCAGGCTTGTTCTTTGCTTGGGCACGACATGGAATGAAGTTGACGATACGAAGGTTCAGGGTTCAACGCCGATGGTTCACGACACGAGAATACACCCTACCATCCCATGTTTGAGCATCTTTGCTATATATGAGTTCCTTCGACGGTATCTAGTGTTCTTACCGAAGGTGCAGCACCTCGAAGGCTCATCCACTAGCCCGCGACAAACCTTTTAATTAGCCGGAGGCCTAGGCCTTGACTATGCTCTGGAACTCAGAAGCGTCGAGCTATGAAAGCGGCGTGGTCTACCCGGCAGCATACCTTCCAGTGGGCTCCTTCGCATGCCCGTCTGCAACACTCCCAAAGCCCCTAGCCCACCTCACTGCCTAAGCGCCACCAAGGCTCGAAGAACCTGACGGAACCAGCTAACCGAAACCCAAAGCACTTGGATCCTTAAATGCTGGGTCCAAGGATCCCAAAGTCCCAGCCAGATCTTGTGAGGCAGCCGATCTCAAAATCCGCAGCCGGCCCCTTTGCATGCACACAGTATGGTTAGGCTACTTCTTGCCTTTCTCTCTGCTGGTGTTGCTGCTGAAATTGCCGTAGCTGTTGCTGTTGTTGCTCTCGCACATGATCACACAATATGCAGACAGTCAGGTGATGGTGATGATGATGACGACGACGGTGATGATGATTTCACCATCATCATCATCATCATCGTCTCCCCGACCCGGGATTTACGCAGGCAATAGGTCCCAGGCGCTGCAAACCAAAGTCGCTCAGGATTGTGAAGGCACGGCGTGTCTTCCAGGCCTGCGGAAAGACGGAGTTTGAAGCTTTGGACCGGCTTTGGGGTGTTCAAGTTTTGGTCCGGTTTAGTGTCTCACTCGCGCTTATGACCGCTTGAGGTCGAGAGGAGCAGGACCTTCCCGTCTTCAGGGCTTCGCAGTTTCAGCACCCCACTCGACGATGACACGAGTTCGGGGCATCTTTTCTTAGGCACAGGTCTCAGGCAAGTTTTCATCGAGCGAACTGCGTTGTAACGATCTCCGAGCCAGAGTCGTCCGCATCTCTTTGCCTGGCGCAACGTGGAACCCATAGGCTGGTTGACCCACAGTGTTGTCAGATGAACTTTCGCACACCAGGCCTTCTCATGCTGTCGCAGATTTATGTTGGATGAGAGCATGAATATGCGTGGATTCTCGTGCAGAGGGCAGCTTGCTCGAGATTTCTTTCCACCAGGCAGGTTGTGAAGCTTGCAAGGTCTTAAGGTGAAGTTCCAGGGAAACTTCTGTGCTGTAAATTCTGATGATGATAGCAATGGTGATTCAGAGCATGGCGAATGTTCAGCACCTTGGTTTACAATGACGATGACCGCCGTCTTCATGTCTTTTGCTGTTCAACTTGCCGAGAGAATCTGAGAAATGAGTGCTGCAGCTTGCAGAAAACAACGTGAAAGTAGGTCACCCGAGGCCCAAAGCCGAAACCGCTGCCTGAAGGCTTTGAGTCCCCAAAAACCAGAGTTCCAGGAGCTGGACGCAGATGGCTCTGGATCCATCTCGGTGGAGGCGGTCCTGGCTTAAGCTTCGTAGGGCGGGAGCTGTGGGGCTGGGACCGCTAGGAGTTCAGGAGGGGTCTTTCAGTTTCGGGCTTAGACATGCTCGTCCCGTACGATGAGATATTTAGGACTCGGCAACAACATCCCGGAGTCTTCAACCCTGTGCTGGCATGCACAGGAGATTCGCGAGCACGCGTCGACGCCGGCCGTTCTCGAGTTTTTCGAATCGGTCGACGCGCCTTGGTCGTCGACTGTTATGCATTTAGGGTTTATGCTCCTGAACCCTTAACCGAACACCCTAAATCCTAACACTTAAAGAAATTCTGAATCCTTAAACTCTAATGCCCTAAACTCTCCAAACTAAAACCCGAATGCCAGCCTTTCAGCCTCAATCCCACGGCCCTCTGTTGGGCCCGTCGTGGACCCAGGTGCACCCGGAGGAAGCACAGCACCTCATCGAGGTCTGGGGTCTAGACGTAAGGGTTTTTTATTTCAGGAGTTAGGGTTTCAGGGTACGCGTGCTGCTTCGAAAGGCAGGGTGATTGGACGCAGGTCAACATTTGACGGTGCCGGATTAGTATTCAGCAGGTCTGAGGGCTTGGTCCGGGATTAGGTAGTAGAACATGTGATGCAAGTGCTCTTTCGACGCTGCGAATACCTTGCCCTAGACCCAATGCAAATCCTTAAGCCGCAAACCCAGAGACCTCAAACTTGCAACCCTCAAGTCTTGGACCTTGAGCCCGAAGCATGACAACCTTTCTTATGCTTAACACCCTAAGGGTCGAAACCACGACGCCCGGAAATCCGTGGTATCTTATAAGCTTGGTGCTCCGAGAAAGCCCAACGCTTCAAGCCGCAAATCCTGAAAGATCTCAAAATTCTCGCCAAGCGCCTCTGCCCCGGACGATCTGCGAATACATACAGACCCACAAAGTCCTCTCAAAGTCGCGTATACGGCCATCAGTTACTTTTGCGACGACGTTACGAGCTAGACAGGTATACCGCCATCTTGAACAGGTGCTAGACATGAAGGACGACGGCAACATCGGCTTTGAAGACTTCCTGGAGATCGCCGTTAGGCCCAGAACTTGACATATGAAACAGGTTTGGGGTTTGGGCTCTGTTTTCTGTGACCGAGAATCCCAACAGAAGCCTCGCAGTTCAGCTGTTGTTTTGGTTCATGTTTGCGGTACCGATTACAAGGCTTACATTTTCAGTTTTGCGATTTCGCATTTCGAGGTTTGGCTGCACGGCTGCACGGCAGATGACGAAGACGGGGCTGGTCCTAAGTCCTAAGCTGGATCCATGGTGAGGCTTCGTTCAAGCTGATTTCTCGGGACATGTTGACATTCCGAACAACCCTGGCACAGGAACCCTGCAGATAATCCCCACACGGTCAAAGAGGACCCTAGGAAGCCTGCAGAAAATCTGATGGCCCTCCTCGGTCCTCAGGCTCAATGGCATGCCGAAGGCCTCCGACCTGTTAATGTTGTACCACGAAGTAAAGCGGCCACCGATCTGCACTGGAGCGCCATGCGTTGCAGGTTCAACACAGGTGCACCACAGCCGGTTTTCTGCTTCGCCTCGAATCTGCCAACCCGACTTCTACCCTTATGTCCTTACTTCTTTCCCCCTGACTCCCTACACCCATTGTGATTTCTCGGTTTCTTCCTTGAGCTGCTTCCGGTGTGAGCTGCAGTCGTTCCGAGGTTCCACGTGCACTCTGCTGCAGAGATGAACCGCATCAAAATCGCCCTGGGTTTGGAACCAGGTTGGCCCTGAGATCAATTGCACTCATGTTCTAACATGATGCACATGGGTATGTGCAGCTCAAACTATAGTCACTGTGGTATACTTGTATAGAAGGATTCGCGTTTCAGGTCCGTTGGTTCGAAAGGCCTGCCGGGTTTGTTGCGAGGGCTTACATGTTGGATTTGCAGTGGAATGTTGGAGAGTCGCCTCTTTCTTTTCACATGCTGTCACAGTGGCGTCAGCTCTCGCAATACTGTGCCGCGTGTTGGCCACCGCCTCGTCGCTTCAAAATGCCTCCGGTCCTGCCTTGGCCGGTCCTGCCTCTTGTGGTGCTGGCTGGATGCTGGTGAATGCTTCTGTTCTCTTTGTGGTGTGACATGCACCATTCCATGGTCTCCGCACGCACACTGCGGCCAGGGCCTCCGGCGCTCAGCAGTGACGGCAGCATCACGTGAAAGTACGAGAGCCGAGATCCCGGCCGCTGAAGTTTCACTACCGTCCAAATTTTAAAATGCATACTGTGGGTATACGGTATACTTTGCACTTTGCACATGGGTTTCTTATTGAAGCGCTGCAGTACTCCTCCCTCTTAGCATGTGCAGGTTCTGTTGGCATTCGGGCACAGAACACGGATATATGCACATGCACGACGCAGCAAACTCATAATTCAATTCCTGAGCCAGTCATTCCTGAAGATGTTTCTACACCATGAAAGGTAGATCTAATGATGTACTTTGCCCGATCTTCTAGCCGAGCAAAGGTTTGAGAAGGTGTAGAGTGGTTTTGGTTTAGGGAAGAAGATTCGTCTCTGCACTCCCTTATAGTTATAGACGCGCCAAGATTTAGCTCTGGGACCCATATATAAGCCTAAGCTCCTGAGGCTTTTACTTCTCCGCACTGGAAGCCGAGATCCTCGAACAGTCGTTGTGAAGGTCCGTGCCTTCTGGTTGGATTGTTTCAAGAATCTTCTCAGGCGAAGGTCGTCTTTGCGAGAGTTTCGTTGCGGGCCAAGCCACCCTTCGCGTGGTAGTGGTGGATAGTAGTGGTAGTAGTGGTAGTAGTGGTAGTAGTGGTGGTAGTGGTGGTAGTGGTGGTGGTAGTACTAGCAGTAGTAGTAGTAGTAGTAGTAGTAGTAGTAGTGGTGGTGGTGGTGGCAGTAGGAGCAGTAGCAGTAGTCGTAGTGGTAGTGAGCAGTTGATAAAAACCCTCCACGCCTGAAGATGCCTGGGCCGCTCGTCAGAGTCGCTACAGAGAGAGGGGCTGTGACAGTTTTGTTTGGGCTCTGAGGGGTTCAGAGGACATCTCTGCCTTGAGGCTCTGACAGAGCGCACACCTCAATTTCCCTCCCCGCTACCGTTAAGCTGCAGGGAGCAGGCGATGCTCTGGACGCCACAAAAAGCACCCGATCTGCAGACTTGGCCTCCGTCCCCCTGGCCCTCCGGCTTCCTGCAAAGCAGATTGCCTGCCTTCCAAGAGCTTCAAGCTTTCGGTAGAGTCTTAGAGATTCGATGCTCTGCAAATCTGCGGACCCAACTTCCCAGCACTAGTATCGTGGGCTTGGAAGCCGGCGAGTTTGCCAGGACCAGAGAAGTAACACAAACGCAAAAAACAAAAGCTAGAGCTTCAAGAGCCCTCGGCTTCGACGTTCGTCGGGGGGCTCTTGGCCGAGGCAAACTCGCTGGGGTTTGCGGTGAAAATATGGCGAAGTACCTGGGAATGTAGGCCCTTGACCTTCAAAGGCAAGGCCATCGATAAATTCGTGTCCCAATTTGTAGTCCCTAGTATGAAGGGAGGGGAGTTCATGAATCAGGGGCTTACATGACAGATCCGACGAATTGGCACCTGGCAGTGCATGTCAAAGAGCGCTTGAGCACGAGAACTGACGCAGCTGCTCTTCGTCCCGCCTATTACTACGAGGATTCATGTCAGTAAGCTGACACGAGAGCTCGGTTGTTTGGAGCTGGGTGGCTTGTATCACTTCGCACAGTGTCCTTTCGCACAGTGGAGCATCCACAGGCCGGAATGGGTGACCGGTCTTGATTCTAGTTTGCTAGTTGGTCCCGCTGTGATGATGCTTGTGCTTATGGTTGGTGACAGTTGTCGCCACCACGACTGTGGTCACCATCATGATGTGATCGTTTCATCAAGGTTGCTTCGCCGTTACGGCCACTACGCAACGCACGGAGGATGTTTTGAGTTGCTGGCATTGCCCAAATTTGGCCCAAATCAATAGTTGCAATCTCCACCTTGTCATGTTTCAAATGTCCCGATTCATAGCAGCCCAAGAATCAGACCGATATGGCCCGGTATGGATTGGCAGCTCCACGAGCGCCTGACATCTTTGGACAGCCGCTTGCCCACGACTTCGAGTTCAAGGATGATGGAGGAGTTTTTTTCCACCGTGGTTTGGACCGAGAACTTCTAAGGTGCATCCATGAGCTATAGTGATATCAGCAGTTTTGAATCGAAACAGCCACGATACCATTGACATTGGAAAACCTTCAGGGCCCAGCCGGTGGGGCTGAAGGATCTTTGGAAATGCTTCAGGGCCCAGCCGGCGGTGCTGAAGGTTTTTTGGAAATCCTTCAGGGCCCAGCCGGTGGGGCTGAAGGATCTTTGGAAATCCTTGCAGGGCCCAGCCGGTGGGGCTGAAGGATCTTTGGAAGGACTGAAGGATCTTTGGATATGCTTCAGGGCCCAGCCGGCGGGACTGAAGGAGGGGCTGAAGGATGTTTGGAAATGCTTCAGGGCCCAGCCGGCGGGACTGAAGGATTTAGGAAATCCTTCAGGGCCCAGCCGGTGGGGCTGAAGGATCTTTGGTGAAGGTGTGCCGGCATGTGCAGGT
>CAJNDV010035117.1:0-13791 GCA_905221635.1 Symbiodinium sp. CCMP2456
ATCGCGTAGCATACAGACGACATTGGACAATACTTCGCGGTATTGTCTCGGTTCGTCGAACGGTGTTGTGTCGTCGTAGACATGGAAGACTACGCAATACAACGCTTTTGTTCGGAGTGGAGTCGCAGCGTCGTCTAGACTGTACAAGAAGAGGCTTCGAGGTAGGTCCTGGGGGGGTAGCATATATATATATATATATTCACTATATTGTACATAACATATACCATTTTCCAGACGATGAGGCCGGACTGAAATCCTCAAAACCCTTGAACAACATGAAGGCTTGTTTGGTGTCTAGGTCCTGGGTCAGGGCCAAAGAGATGCTAAATGTCCTGTATAATATGTGCGAGTATGTGCGATCTTTCATGCGCCAGAACCCCATTGCGCGAGAACTTCGTTTTTCTGATGTAGGACATAGAGACCTTCGAACATTGGTAAACCGGATGAAGATACATGTATATGACTGTGTACACATATCTGTCTATCTATCTATTTGCCTATCTCTCTTTATATATATATATATGTATGAATATATACATACCTACACAGGCACGAGTCTTTCGCATAATTGCATTCAGATCTACACCGAACAGCCTGCTATTGTCACGCCGGCTGTACATACTCTGCCATTACCGGCTCTGAACTCTGGAAATTAAACCCTAAACCCTAAACCCGAAACCCTAAACCCTAAACCTCGCCTGGCTTGTCCGAGTTGTGAGAGTGTAAACCCTAAACCCTCGGAAAGTGAGTTTGACAGGCGGAGCTTCAGGGCCAGCCCTCCTCCTCAAGCACAGAGGCATGAAGCTATTGCTTGGCGGTGCCCCTCTGGAACCATATGTATGCGTATGTGTGTGTGTGTGTGTGTATGTATAGATATACACACACACATATGTATATATATATATGTATATTGCTTGCGTACATACATACATATACATATACATAGACAAATACATAGACATACACATCCATCCGTCCATGCATGCATGCATGCATGCATGCATGCATGCATGCATGCATGCATGCATGCATACACACGTACGCACATTGGTTGGTTTCTTGTGTGGTTGGTCGATTGATTGATTTGTGCCGGACGGGGGCAGGAAGCACAAGTCATCCGCCAGGTTCTAGAAGGTCTTTATACGAGGGAGCCTGCGTTCTCGATAAAAATGTCCGTGCAGTCTAGGTTGGTGGGATTTCGGATTGCGGCGATCGGAAGCTGTCTTGTTTTGAAGGGGCACCAGGGGGCCAAGGTTTCGGAGACTCGTTCGTTCAAGACCTCTGCGACTCGGAGGTAAATCCTTCGGGCACAGGGTCAGATGTTGGCCCATGATTAGAAGCCTCCTGGCTTCCCCAATACTTGTAGGCGACTGAACCTCACCGGATTCCCCTACCCTCGCAATCCAAAGTTACAGCTTGCACGCTCAAAGCCTTGTGTCCCTCATGCTGTAAGACAGTCGCTTCCTGCGTTCCGTTCTCCATCCCGCGTTCAGGCGGCAACCGCCTCTACAGGAAGCCCGGCATCGGAACCATCTGAGGCTGGAGCTGCCAGCAGGTGTAGCTTCCAAAATCATCCGACCGAGTTTAGTCCCGAGTAGGCCTTAGTCGCAGAGAATCTGCTCGGGCTTTCTTGGGACTGAGCATCCAGAAAGAAGCCTCAACCTCAAGCCCCGAGCCAAGAATGCTTTGGTGCGGTAACATGCTTTTTTGTCCGACGTGCTGAATCTCCCTGCGCCCGCTTGGTCCTTGATTGTTGTGTTGGCCAAGTCAGTACATTCGGGATGTGCAAATGTTCACAGCAGTTCAGAACCTTCCAGAAGTTGTTCCGTCTGCTTTTATGTGTGCAGCGCGGAGCGGATGCCTGGAAGCTCCTAGCCCCATATGTCAAAGTGTCGAACCCTGTACCCGTATCCTCGTAATGAAGACGGAACAAAGAGAACATGCCTTAGCTTTCTAACTTATTCTGCTGGTGCACCAAGCCGCCAGCCGGAGGAGTCTTGGGAGTCTGAGCCGTGTGCACCTGCCGCTGTTGAAGGCCCGTCCCGTATGGGGCTAGATCCACCGGGCTTCTTGGAAGCTACTCGTAGCTGGTTTGCCATGAAAGGTATATTTCAAGCAAGGCTCGAACGTCGAGCCGCGACACCCGCAGAATTGTTAGCCCGCGCGGCATCCTCCATTAGTTGCACACCCTCTGAGATCCAAGGAGCCATTTGATCGTCCACTAGGGATGTTTGGCTGTCATGGCCTTACTTGTCTTGTTAGTGACCTGCTCCTGCTAGTAAGAATATATATCATGGCGCTACGTAGTGTGCCACCCATGAGCTAGCACTCCTGCGACGACGACTACCACCACTACGACGCTGGACATCGTCGCCATTGCCCCTAGCAGCCGCTAACCCCACCTAACATCTGAAGAATTCCCATGGTTTCAGGTCCGGTGCTGGGGCGGCCAGGACGTACCTGGGGCCGCCGAAGCTCAGCAAAAAGCGTACTGGAAGCTTCGTAGTAGCTAGGTCTGGGGTTGTTGCATGGGTCTCGTTCGGGGTTGGAATTAAGGCTTGGTGTTTGGCTTTAGGGTGTAGTTCAGGCACAGGGTTCGGCAGGGCATGATGAGTTCATGACAGGGGTGGTGCAGAATTGAAGCTGTGGAGAGCCAGAACCCCAGCAATTGCCATGATGGGCGGTACAGGCGCAAACAACCGGGCTGGCCTAAGCGGGGAATGGCAAGTCAAAGGCCTCCGACACTGACTCTGAACCATCAGCCCAAGGAGGGTCAAACCGCTTTGATGGAGCTCAGGCTTTGCCCAGAAAGATGCCGAAGGTACCCACGTGACCGAGGCTGAGGAAACTCCCGGGCTGTGGCAGTAAGACTGCCCGTGCTTCCGTGAATGTCGCAAGCTCCTTGCTTGCGGGGCTGTAGGGTTTCGTCTTTGGGGTTTGTGATGCTTTGGGCTTCCATAATCAACATCGCCGGATGTATACAGACACTAAGCTCCGAAAGCCATAGGGACCTTGAAACTGGCAAGCCAGCTGTGCCGGACTCGCATCGATCGTATGAGTCAGCTTGGGAACTCTTACCCTATCATCTGCGGTCTTGCCAAAAGGACGAAACGTGTTCGACTATTGTGCTGTATAGTGCCATGGCGCTTTGCACAGGCACTAGGTCCTTAGGCAGAGTGTATGAGTACGTGCTCCACATCAGTTCATAAACGGTGAGTGTATCACACTGTTCCATGTGTCAAGCTCTGACCATGACAGAACACAGGCCAGCCTGAATAGATAGACGAGATGAGCCAGGTTTCTACTGTCAGCCTCGAGGCCCCGTGTAAAACTCCAAAACCTCTGGAATAAAAGGGTTCGGGCGCCTGCTCAAGTGTAGGGCATCGGAAGTTCGAAGCCGCCCTGCTTGCAAGCAAACTCGCCGCACGTGCCTTGTACAGAGTACAGAGAGTTGCAGCTCGTTGCCGCAATGGCATGTTGAAGCAGAGCGAGGCGCTGTCAAAGTGGACAGAGATGGGAAAAAGGCAAGCTGTCGCAGAAAGGTTCCTCGCGCTAAAACCGGAGCCTGGCCTATAAAGGAGTTGAAGAATCAGCAGGAATTGCCGGCCAGTAACTATCTGTCGCAGGGCTAGGACCCGAATGCCCGGTCAGGGTTGTTCCCAATGAGGTAGTGTTTGCAGTTTCAAGTTGAAGAAGTGGAGGTGCTTAGGCTTGGTGCGTCTCCAGCTCTTCTGCGCGTGTTTTGGTGGGCTCGAATCTCATACAATTTTCCGTTGTTCTTTCTCCTTCTAAACCACAGTGACGATCGCTGTCCTTGCTCTTTTGCTTTTTGCCCTTCTCCGAGGGCCGCTAAGCCGCTTACGCCACAAACAGATAATATGTGTGGGAAAACAACTTCTTGTCCGCGATGACAGTAAGACGAGTTAGGGAACGAGTGTGAGAGTGAGGTTCGATGCTGACAGTAGTTGCTGAGACACTTCAAGACGTCTTGGAAAACTCAGCTTTTCTATCAACGCCTCTTTCATCCCGCAGGGGAGACGTCTCCACAGACAGGCGAGGTCTTGGGCGTCGGAAGTCTCAGCCGTGTTCTTGTAGCATGTTGCTGAAGTCTTGCTGGTATAGTCATATCCGTGTGTTGTGATTGTTGTGCCTCTTGATCCGGCCGGTGCGACCCCTGGACATCCTGTGGTTAGTTTGCGGAAGATCTAGCGGTTCTCCTCTCCAGCCCTCTCTGAACAAGGGGGTCGATGAGAATGACAGACCTCAGATTGGCCCTCCAAGCATGTAGGAGCAGGTTCCAAAAGTGTGTTGCCCCACCTGAGTCAGAAGCCAGATATGCCGACCCGAATCTGAGTCATGAGCTTACTTTGAATCAATTTTGCCATGATGTGTTCCTTATGTTCTGCAATTCCGGATTGTAGCCCCCAATGCGGGAAGTTAGCGGAGATCGACACAGCAACGAGGTTTTGAGCTGCAGAGTCTTAGGTCTAGTTGTTGTTTTAGGTCTTCTCGGAAGCCTCAAACCCTTACCCCCCAAAGCCCTATCCGCTGAAAACTCCACAGTCCCAAACCCCTAAGATGGAAACTTGTTCTCCTAGGCCGATGCCTTCGAAGATAGCTTTCGTCGCACCTTCGAGATGGCCCTGGGTCTCGGCGAAGAAATCGACTTCCAGGGTTCAGATGTTTCTGGCTTCAAAAGGGCTTTAGGGGTTGATATGGGGTTCATGCATATATATATATATATATATATAGAGTGTGTGTGTGTGTGTATATATATATATATTATACATCCACACATCGCGTGCTTTTATTGTTGGTGCTTATTTCGTGTGCATAGTTAGGGTACACACACATTGATTGTTCTATGCATGCAACGTAATTGCAGAATGCATATCTATCTATCTATCTATATATATATATATATAAACATACATACCATGGACCCTCGCCTGCTTGTCGAGTGCGAGTGCCAAAAAACATACATACCATGCATAGTCTTGCATCATGTTCTGGTACATGATCGTGTAACGTGTACGTGTTGCAAGGCATTGTAGTCACTGCTATGATGGTCGGTATCGGAATGTGACACAGTACCGCATGTGAGCATTATCTCAAAGCAGTCTGTGTTTTGTTTTCTTTTGTCGAAGAAGTTACTGTAGCGTGCAAGACATGATAGGAGCTGATAGCACACATACTTAGGTATCGAGTCTGTTTGGTCAAGCTACACGGGCCATTCTGAACATGGAGGCGCCAACTCAAGATCTCTTGCACCACCCTATTGGCAATTCATTGAACATCGGTCCGAGAATTCAACCCTGAGACAGAATAAGCCAGGTGTCAATTTTCGAACAAGACCCCATGAGTCAGCACATCCATGATACTGTGGTGCTCAGAAGTAGTACGTGGTTTGCGTTTGACTATTTGGTGCTGAGCCCTGACTCCAGACCTGCACGATCCCAATTGAAAAGTTTGTGGGGAAGGGTTGAGTAGCGTCATCTGAGGCCGTGGACCACCACGAAGAGCTCTTCAAGCTTCCCGAGGATATGCGCGAGCATGAACCTACTGGGTTGAACGCTTTACAGGGCTTGGGTCTCTATCTAGGGTGGTGAGGACGGGGGGGAGGGGTTCGGCAGTGATCTTGCATCGCGTGCGGCCGAGGTGGTGACAAAGAAGCTTCTTAGGGTTTCATGCGCAGCTCTTGACCCTCTAAGCTGAGCTGTTGAGATGCACTGACATCGGCCGGTGAGCAGCTTAGGATTTTGTGCCAACATCCCACCTCTCTGTCTGGACTCATAATACCTTATATGCACTTGTCTAAGTCTTGCTATCTTGCTCCTGCGCCAGGAGCATGCCGACGTCGAGGCCTCTTGTTGCGATTTCGGCATGGGAGGAATATGCGTCCAAGCCCCAAGACTTCCTTGGCCTGGCACTTTTCTTGCACAGGAAAGAGCAGGTCTGAAAAATCCTACCAGGGTGATGCCACTGCGCATGCATTGCATAACGACATGCAGAGGATTCAACAGACTGGCTCGCCGTTGATTTCGAGTGTTTTGTCAGGCCCGCCGATCCCGGAACCCCTCGAACTCAACTTGGACTAGTCGCTTCAAAGCTCTAGGATCTCCCACGGGCAAGATGTGACAGGCCGTGGCAGCAGAGGACTATCCTCCGCCGCCTGCCTAGCCTGGTACTGCGGCTTCGGAAGCCAGTTGCTTGAAGATATAGTGTAGTTTGTGCAGGGTTGGGGCTTTCCTCCCTGGAAATTGAGTAGGGCCCTGTTTTCAGCTGGTCGTGGTCTTGGTTTATGTACAGAACAGAACGGTTGAACACAAGGCCTTCAAATTCAAACATCGACTGCCGTGCTGCAGGGAGGGTACTTACAATGTCCGCAAGAGGAGGCCGATCATGCATGGATAACAGACCGACCCCCCTCGGCGTGCCCAATCAGACACAGAGACACGCAAAGTGTTGATTGACCCAATCGCTTTTCGGCTCGCTGGCTGGAACAGCTTCCAGAAGGAGGGAAGGGGATAGCTTGCAGCTTGGGATTGTTGAGTTGCTTCGTTGCACATATCTAGCCCGGCACAGCCGCAACAGGCAGCGAGAGCGTAGCTTGTTCACTCTCTGGCCAAGAGTCCATGAAAGGGCCATGGCGATGTCAGCGCAGGCAAAGGCCCCCGATGCAGTCAGTGCCGGAGAGTTGGAGCGCTTCTTCCAGTTCTTGCAATGCCAGCTCCGCATGGAGGCTGACCACTGCATGGGACGAGCACTGGAGCTGCAGGACCAGGCCGGCGTGATGTGGCCCCATTTCGAGGCATGGGCACGGCCAAACCTCGGTAAGAAAGAGAAATGGATGCCCTTTCATACAGTTCTGGGTGCCCATGAACTGTTTATCGTGGAGAACATCCATCACAATCCCGAGCTGCAGTGGGATGAGAAGTGCCGATTCTTGGCTATGTTCGTGTTCAGGGCGCACTGCCGTGGCACGATCTTCCGAGAAGCCCAGCTACCACATATGCGCCGGAACGAATTCTGGAAAGACCCTCAGTCCTACTTCCAGCAAAGTGGCAAGATTACTCGTAGCATGCTCTCCTACCGTAAGAAGACTGGGCAGCCTTTACAGACTTCCGCCTTCCTCGCCATTCCGGAACGTCTCTGCCAGGACGATGATGAGAACCTGGCCCAGAATGTGGCCCAGAGGACACGAACTTTGCTGGAGGTCGCAGAACAGCTGTGGCCCATCTTGCGAGACCATAGTCTCTCAAGCCTCGAGAAGTTTGAGCAGATTTCGCGAGCGATCTAAGCTGGATATCGCTTAGGCGAAACTTGGGCAAAGATGCTCATGGTAAGCATCGATATTGCATACCCCAAGGAGCAGTTGCTGGCAAATAACTGTGATGTCGGAGTGGGAGCACTGAAGGCACTCCAACGACTCTTCAACGGCAACTGCCCACTGGACCTGCGCTGCGCGCTCCGAAGAGCCACGCGCGCAGCCAACGAGTCGCAAGGGCGAGCAGCCCGAGACTTTTGGAGACTGCTGAGCCAGGCCGAGTTTGTTAGAGACGTTTTATGAAATTCGAACTTCTGGAACAGAGTTCTTCTACGTTCTTCTTATCATACTGCGCGAACACATTTCCTAGCGAACCGGAATTTAACTTCAAACGATCCGCAGGTGGAAGCGATGGCGAAGAAACACTTCGCAAAGCTGCCGCTTGTGCTCTTGCAGGTGTCCTCCCAGATCAATCAACTCAGTGTGGTCACAATGCAAGTGCAGCTTTGTGAATGGCGGCAGTTTATGGACCACCTCGCGAAGACGGGCGCCGCTGTGCTCAGCAACGGCTTGATGGCTCCTGAGGACCAAGATCATGAGGAGGAGGGACCAGCTCCTGGATCTGCACAGAAGTACCGCCGTGTCATGGGCAAGCGTCAACAAACAACCGTCCCCCAAACGGACGCTAGGATTATCCGGGTTCGCAGCACTGGCCAGCGCAGCAAAAGTCCGCGTCGCATGTCTTTGAGCGATTCAGAGGACGACAGGCCACTTCTGGCTTTGGGGGAGGCATCCAGGATAGCCGCTAAGGCGAAGCAGGAAACTCCGCTACCAGCACTTGGGATATCCGAAGCTGCGTATATCCAACAGGAGCGTGCATCGCTGCGGAAAGAGACACTCAGAAAAGATCAGGCAGTGAAGCTGCTTCAGAAAGCCCAAAAAGAGGTGGACGCCGCAAATGCGGTGCACCAGCTCTTGATGGTGCAGGTCAGGGAAGCAATGTGTCGAAGGAGCGCTTTCCAGGAGGCTTTGAACAAGGCAGAGCTGGAAGTGACGGAACACTGCGAGCTTATTCAACAGTCGCAGTGGGATCTCGACTGCTCGAGGGAGACCCTCACACAGCTGGGAGACAACTATGCATCGACTGACGTGCAGGGCCATCTCCTCGACGCAACAAAGGCGTGTGCGGACATGCCAGCCTTGGCAGAACGTCTCTCAGTGGCTTCATCTGCACGGCAGGCCAGAATGGAGGATTTGTTCACTGCAGTGCACGAAGAAATTGAATCTTCGCATGCCACCTTCGAACAGCTTCAAGAAAGACATGTGGAGCTGACGAAGAAAAGTGACATGGCAATGTCAGAGCTGCGCAAAGCAAAGGATGAGGTCAATCAGAAGATGAAGGCCCTCGACGCTGCAAAGCAGACCTGCATTGAGGCAAGACATGTTTTGGTACGACGACGTGTCGAATGCCTGACGATAGAAGCACAAGTCGTTCTCTTGCAGAAGCTGGTCGCAGGGTGAGCCGAGGTGATTGCACGATCGCTTCGTGCCGCAGATTTCACCATCCTGCAGCAATCCGAGCCGACGTGATGCGGAGCCGCACCGTGCAAGAAATGTTGTTTGGGAAGGTTGATATCGGGGAGTTGTGTGGCAAGGCCGTCAGGGGTGTGCTTGTTGAGTTGGTCAGTTCAATCCTGTAGAAGTCATCAGCAGGTTGAGTCTTCACGTGCTTCCGCGGCCCGTCGAGCTTCGCCCAGCATGTCCGAGCTGGGAGACTCAAAAATTCACGAAGCCACGGACAAGAAAATGTAAGCAACAGTGAAGGATATACTGTTCTGCCGGGTGCTATGAGACTGCCGCAACTTCAGGAATGCCGACGAAGTGCCGGTCTCGGCTTTCTGGGCTTCAGGGTTGCCGCGTTTCCCTGATTCGGCTAGCAGCTCAGGTTTCAGGTGTGTGTTTGGGTTAAACAGCATGAGTCACGCTCCCCGTTCCGTGTAGGCAGAATTGGCAGGGAAGCCGAAAGCAACATGGAGTTCTCTATACAATGTGCACGTCTACGTGCACAACAAGTTAAAATCTACCTTTTATGACATTCCAAAGCGTCTGAACCGTGGGACTTCGGATATTCCGGGATTGTCAGCGAACGCATCCTTTGAGTCTGATCCGGCAAAGGAGAACCTGTCCCCAGAGTTCTGGGTTCCTGCATCATCACGGTCTCGTTGCTGTTGCATCTCAATATGTTTTAATTTTACATACTGCAAAGCATGCGGCAGTGATGCCCTGCCGCCGATCATGCACTATGTTGGTCTGCCTGAGATTGCATTCCTTATGATGCTGCACTGGCTATCCCCAGACGAACATGCTTGAATGGGCTCATGCTTGCAGAGTGGTGGATCCAGCCCACCTCCTACCACATTCGACAAACCTTCGCGCGGGGTTCTGGAAGAGATCTCCACGCGAATGACAAGCCGTCTTCACAGCATGTCAGGCACGGTCAAGAACTCTGCCATCCGAACACACTTCTCTCTTAACTCCGAAAGCCTGCAACAGCCACATGTCAGGTAGTTGACCTGAAGAACCTCCCTTCCAATGCCAAGGACTCGGTTTTGTCAGTACAAGTTCAGGGAGGTGCTCAGAAAACCTCGACCCCGCAAATCCCGCTGCTTTCAGGATTGGATCCGCTTCCTTGTGTTCCTTGGGGGCTTGGGTCGGGAGGCGAAGGTACATCCTTGAAGCCCCAAGTCGCACCAGCGGAACGGCAGTTCATGCTCCGATCAGGACCGAGAGGCAAGGACCGAAATCACGCTCCTTTGCGATTACATTCGAGCCTTTTTTGGAACAAGATGGAGCCATAACACATACTGTAGATCGCTATCTGCAGACATGCCAACGCCCCTTTGACACTTATGGCGGGGTGCAGGATATTGTGGCCCTGCGGTGGCATCAGACTCGTGCCGGATTTTTAGCCGGAAGCCCCGACCAGGGCAGTCAATGATGGAAGAAGACAGGTAGAGTTCATCTGTTTTCGATGGGTTGATAGGATTTAATTAGGACTTCAGGGATGTAGAGGGTTGATTCAAGGGGCTGATCCCGCAGGGTGGCACGAACACCCACTTTCAGAGTCTCCTTACAGCTACTGCATGGCTTAGAACTCACCTTAATGGTAGGCGCAGGTGTTGGAGGTTCGGATTCTTGGTGGCATGTTGCCTGGTGATGCTGCACCACGCAAGTCCCCCACGGCCACCCGAAGATTGAAGCTCCAAACACAACCACAAAGCCTCTAAGCACTGAGTTGTGCAACTAATGAAACCATCTCAGAAATAGCTTTTGTGTTGATGTCGTGTCTCTCTTTGTCTCTGCCTCTCCCTCTCTCCAGTGCATGAACCCGAGGCCCGAAGGCTGGAGCTTCAGCAGTTCCCAGAGTTCTCCTTGGATGCGTTACACCTTCCGTTGTGAGCGCAGTCAGGATTTCCTGCGTTCACAAGCCTGCACAACCCTTGTTGAACCGGAAATAACTGCAATAAACCCCCGCTTCGTTGCTTAAGGGCCATTGTTTGACAAAGTCGCACTCACGAAGCTTTCCGAAAACGATCTAGCCCTGTTCCAGCCACTGTCACAGTGTAACTTCAACTCCTGCACTCCCAAACCACATCATTCCCAGGCTGAAATTCCGAACCCTGAGCCCTTCCTTCATAGGCAAAAGGTCTGCGTCGATACCCTAAACCCTATAAACCCTAAATCCTAAACCCTACCTCGCCTAGGCAAGTCCGAGAGTGAGTGCTGAAACCCTAAAGCCGAAAAACCATCTTATAAACCCCATAAACCCTAAACACCCCATAAACCCCATAAGCCCTATATAAACCCCATAAAGCTTATAAGCCCCATAAGCCCTGTAAACCACATAAACCCTATACAAACCCCGTGAACCCAAGCAAAAACCCTATAGAAGCCTTATAAACCCTAATAAACCCGAAAAGGTCTGCATCGATGCCCCAAACCCTAGAAGCCCTATAAACCCTATAGAACCCCCCCCTAGAAACCCTCTATAACCCTATAAAAGCCCCCCAAAAACCCTACAAACCCCACAAAGGTCTGCATCGATGCGGCCAAGTTTGCGGCTCACGTCGCCGCCAAAGCCTCGCGAAAAGCCTCGGCCTCGAGAGCCGGGATCCCTGGTCTTTTACAGGGGTTTATGGAGGGCTTTTTGGTTTGTTTTATGTGGGGCTTTTAGGCTTTATGTAGGGTTTATATAGAGGGCTTTTTTTGGTTTTGTTTATGTGGGAAATTTTAGGTTTTATGTAGGGTTTATATATAGGGCGTTTTTTTATAGGGTTTATGGAGGGTTTATTTGGGGCTGATGCAGGGCTTTTAGGCTTTATTTAGGGTTTGTTGAAGGTTTTTAGGGTTTAGGGCAAGGGTTTAGGGGGTTTGGGGGCAGCTTCAGCTCTTCATGTAGGGCCTTGGGCTCTGGATGGTTTAGGAATGCTGAAAATGTAAACTTATAGGGTTTCTACATTTTTACAGGATTGACTGGGTTTTGGCCTTGGCTCAAGCACTAAACCTGAAACCGGATCGTGGGCTTCCGCGATTTAAAAGTGCGAAGACTTGACACGCAGCTCTAAGCAATCACATCGCGACAAGACATCGGATCGGAAGGAATCCTTCACAGCGTCATATAGAACCACGGAAGTGCAAACCGTACTTAGACTTGGAGCTGGTGGTCTCTCAAAAGCCAAGGGACTGTTTAGCAACTTTCAAAGCTGGGCAAGAGTCTTGCAAGTGCTCGGCTGCGTTCTACTTCCAGATACTTGCATTGTTGCCCATGCTTTCTCCCGGCTTCAAAAGCTTGAGTATAATGTCTTTCTTGCGAAGAAGGGGAGAAAGACAGCAACCCGACTCCCCAGGTCTCTAGAGTGACCCTACGCAGTTTTTGGGTCGAAGCGGTGTTGGTCTTGATATGTTCGCGACGGAGGGGACGGAGGGGCTTTGGACGAGACTGAGACTGAGAGTTTACACTTCGAACCTGCGTGGACGGAGCTGACTTCGGTTTGGATCCTCCGGGCCGAGTTCGATCCATTTAGGGTTTAGGGTTTAGGGTTTAGGGTTTAGATTCGATTTTCCAGCTGCGGGCTGGCACTTGACAAGATAGGGGCACAGGTAGCGGCTGCACCTCATGTTGCATATGGAGCTTTGTGTGGAACACGCGTGCATGTATAGGTACGTGATTGTACGTGCCCATGCACACATAGATTTGTTTTGCATTCACAATTCGTTCGTCTTTGCGTTCACTACTGTCGTGTGATGTAGTGCAATTTAGAGCAAGGCAATGCAATATCACGTAATTTGGTGTAGTGCAATGGCATGCAACGTAATGTAATGTAGTTTGCCTGTCTCAAATTTGGCATGGTTTCCAGTTTGATAGCGACGAAGTACGTGGTGTGAAAGCCGCTCATCGGGGAGTGTGGTTGCTTGCGGAGTTGGCAAAGCAATTACGGCCCAGACCTGATGGCAAAGCTACTCGATCTGGGGGTTTCGGAAAATAGGGGACCCTAATATAGTACCCAAATAATAGGATCCTTATTATAAGGATCCCAAAATAAGGTACCCCCAAATTTCGGAAGCTCCCATCTGTTTCTGTGTGCTCAGAACACCCTCGAGACACCGGAGCTCAGACAGCTTTTCGACCAGGCAGCCGCTCGTGTCGTGCAGGTTGAAGCCTTGCGCTGGTGGTTTTTAGGATTCCAACTTGAAGGTGGATCGGTTGCCTTAAGTGGATTTTCGAGTTTCGATGGTTCGGCCTCCGAAAGACCCCGATGCAAACACACTCGGGCCGCCACACAGGGGTTGCAGGGAGTATGGTTTGTGAGGTCCTTATGTTCATATTTCTCTTCGGGCCCGAAGGTCCAAGCCATAGTTGACTTCGTGCCAAATCGCGGGCAAGTAATGTGTAGACAGTCAGATGCGCGTAGTTGCCGACTACTGCCACTGCCGTTGCTGTTGCAAGTATAGCTCCTCCCACCACTGTTTGTTCTACCACGATTTCGTCGACGACAGCGACTACTCGAGGGCGAGGACAGGGAGGAAGCACGAGGTGCGGGGTGCGTTGTTCGAGGCACGAGGATGAGGACGACGATGCGGAGCAAAAGGAAGAAGAAGGGGATGAGGGGGGAGGAGGACGACGACAACGACAGCAAGAAAGGAGATTTACAGGCAGCCGACGACGAGGACCACGACGATGCCGTCTGCGGCCTGCAACTCCTCCTTATCCTCTTCCCCTCCGAACTACTACAACAACTACAACTACAACTAGAACTACGACTACTACTACTACTTCTACTTCTATTTCTGCTTCTACTAGTACTCCTACTACCACTACTACTACTACTACTACTACTACTACGTCTACTACTACTACGTCTACTACTACTACTACTACTACTACTACTACTACTACTACTACTGCTACTGCCAGTGCTGCTGTTACTACTACTGCTGCTGCTGCTGCTGCTGCTACTACTACT
>CAJNDV010035117.1:13891-27218 GCA_905221635.1 Symbiodinium sp. CCMP2456
CTACTACTACTACTACTACTACTACTACTGCTACTACTACTACTACTACTACTACTACTGTACTACTACTAGTACTACTACTACTACTACTACTACTACTACTACTACTACTACTACTACTACTACCTGCTACTGCTACTGCTACTGCTACTGCTACTACTACTACTACTTCTACTGCTGCTACTGCTACTACTACTACTCCTCCTACTACTACTACTACTACTACCTGCTACTGCTACTGCTACTGCTACTACTACCACTACCACCACGACTCCTCCCCCTCCTACTACTGCTACTACCACGACTACTACTACTGCGTACTACGACTACTTGTACTGCTACGACTGCACAAATTACCGACGCTCCGTGTTCCGGGTGGGAACTGAGAGCATGAACATCTGCAACTGCGTCGAAGGTTTGGTTCAAGAAGAGCGTCGG
This sequence comes from Symbiodinium sp. CCMP2456, assembly GCA_905221635.1. NCBI lineage: Eukaryota > Dinophyceae > Suessiales > Symbiodiniaceae > Symbiodinium > Symbiodinium sp. CCMP2456. The sequence goes on from CAJNDV010035117.1 coordinate 14,330, forward strand.
AGCCCTGGGTTCTTCATGGAAAGTCTGAATCTAGGAAAGGAAAGGTGCCGAGATCAGGCTTTGGTTAGCTTCATTTTGAGAGCGTGAGATACTCGCGCAAGTCGGGCAGATTCGTTCCCGAAGCGTCGGTGCTGAAAGGCCCTGCCCGCCTCCTCCTCCCTGGTTGAGGATTGACTCCAGACTTACCGCATAGCCAGCGCATAGCGTTGCCCCGGAGACAAAGCCATTCACCAACATGATCGTGTTTTCACGCATCGAAGTTCAAAGCCCACAGGTAATTTAGAAGCGAAGCGGTTATGCACATAGTGGCGCGGAGCACCTGCTAGCTGGTCTGCAAAATCGTCGCTGTCCTAGGAAGTCCGGACTCATGTCGCTGCGTTTGTGCCACTCAAATGGAGCTTGATGGGCATAATTATCTGGCCAAGGTCTCAGGGCTTTGTAAGCAGACTGAGTTCCTACTGAGGCACCAATGCTCCTGAAGTGGCGGGAGGAGCTTGGTACCTCAAGCGTTTCAAGATGTTTCAAGCCATGCCGTGAAACAACGAATCCCCTGCGGGTCTCCGGCCTGGAGGTGTCAAGGCGCACCCCCCCACCTATCGAAGTCTTGCGGTTACTATCTGTCTGAAGGCGAGGTTTTCCGGTCGTTTTTTGCAAAGTTTGAGGCCTACACTCGCGTTGTCGTAGAATGCCTTGGTGGCCCACCTCCGCTTGCAAAGCCCCCCTTACCATGTGCTAAGCCAAGCCTCCAAGCTTTTCAGGCCTTAAGGTATTCGCAGCATCACCCGACTCAAGGTAATTAGGTTGGGTTAAATTTTCTTGTAGCACTCTGTGGACCTAAGACCTGGTTGGCTGAGATAGCCAAGGCAGAGTATAGCCTTGTGCAAATCAGTACGTGTCGGAAGTAAAGGGCTCAGATCAGAACAGGTTGAGCGGACGCATGGCCGGTCTGAGTATGGTGCGAGAGATTGCTCACTATGCTCCATGTCGACAAACTAACTAACTAACTAACTAACTTTGTTCTGGTGCCGGCAGCCCCCAAAAGGACACCACTGCTCCTTGTCGACATGTTGTTGTGGGCTTCTCGATGAAACTTTGTTCATGCGTGCTAGATAGTCCCAGCTATCGTCCAAGTCAATGAGCAGAGATCAGAAGAGAGAGCTCCTCAGACAAGGTCGAGGCCAGGAATGAACATCTGCACTTCTGCAGGTTTCGGGCGGACTAACTGCAACAGTGATTCTTCGAAACATGGCTTATCTGCAGCAGTTCGATGATGTTTTGATGGCTCTCGCAGGTCATCGTGATGTTGTCGTGTGCGTGTCCAAGTACTAGGACATCGGAATCCTACAGTATGCAGGTGATCCCGAGTCCACTGGAATTGGAAACCGCGAAACCCCGAGTCCCACCGTTCACCAGGAAGTACCGTTCCCTAATCTCCAATCGCTCATTAAATCCTCAACCCTTAGATCCTGAATCCTAGCTGTCAACCTCGAAAGACTCGAACAAACCCGACACACCCTTGAATTGTATGGTTATGCATAGATAAGATTATAACTTATGTGGTTTCGTTCACACGGGTCTCTAGTCGGTGGGTTTTCCGGGGTGTGCTTTTGTTGATGAATCGGTTCGTTTAGCGCTTCACTCCTTTCCATTCGAACGAACCATTTTTAAAGCCAGATCACCAGTAAACAACAGAGCAACAGGAGCACACAAAGGCAAAAGGTACAGGTAAGATGGTAAGTGCTGTTTTGTTGTGTCCTTTTGGTAAATGGTCTAAACCGTGATCAAAGCGCGGTTTTCTTGTTCAAATTCAACAACACCAGCACGAACAAAAGAAAGGAAGTGAGGGACACCAAATTAAGATCAAAAACCACGCATTCCTTTCTGACATACTTGTGTTGAAAATATATAAATAAATAAATAAATATATATATATATATATATATGTATGTATACATATATATATATATATATATGTCTGTGTTCTTGTCGCTTCGTTCTTTCGCTCTTACATGTTACAGTAGACCCACAATATGAACTAGAAGTGCAACGATAAATCCTGCAGGCCTATAGCGATATACCCCTTTAAGGATGGGATCCTGTGGTTTAATTTTGTTTCTCTCTCTAAATCAAAGCACAGGGGAAGCCAGCAAGTTAATCATGACATCCTAGATCTAGAAGTGAAAGACACAAGGCAAAAGAACCCAACGTAAATAAAACAAAACGTGTCTCATGTCCATTACTTCGTCGATTTACTTTCTGAAACGGATGCACACCCTATTCGAACTACCCTGAGACTTCCAGACCGCTATGAAGAAACTATAAGACAACAGATCCTGCTTTGATGCCAAAGCTTCGACTTGAAGTCTTTGCGAGGAGGCGGTTCGGGGTCAGCTCGTCGTCGACATCTCGGACGTGGGATTCCCAGCCTTCCTGGGCCGAGGCTTAAGGGTTTAGGGTTTAGGGTTTGTGTGTGTGTGTGTGTGTGTGTGTGTGTTTGGGGTTTCGGGGTATGTAAATAGGGCTTCGAGATAGAGACTTGGGTCTGGTAGGTTAGGGGACTCATTACAGGGATGAGACCCGAAGACACGCGTATCGGCAGCGCAGGGGCACAAAGAGCAGCCTTCCCGCGTCGGAGGATCGACCCAAATCAATTCCCCTTTTGTAGATGCTAGGGTTTAGGGTTTAGGGGTTTAGGGTTTAGATGCTGATGACCCTCTGACTCTGAAGGGCGCCACAGTACCGTCGGCGACTTGATTTCAGAGCCTATCTTTGGAAACATGCTGGCTTATTGTCCCGTCTCTCGTGCAGCCAGACATCAGACCACCATTACCACACGACAGGTTTCGAACGGAGGTATGACTCAACTGTGGTTGCTGCTAGTCTCCTCTTGGTGTTCCAGTACGGCAGGCATCCATGATCCAACCTTCTGGATGTCAAACTTACCCATTAAAAAAATATCTACTAATTGCCACAAGGATCACATGATCACTTGAATCTGGAACAAGCAAGAATAATAAAACGTTTTTCTGTCAATAATCGCAACATCTCTTGACGACACCGCTGCAAGATTACGCTGGTTCATTTGTTTGCGTGTCAGTGTTTGTTCATCTCGCAGAGTCTCCGGCTCCAAGCTGAGAGCCATCCACGGATACTTCAGCAATAGTGTAATACTGACCAGTCACATGAGCCATCAGCAGGACGGTCAGTTAGACAAACTCTAAGATTAAATGCCGGCATGTGGGCGCATGAATATTCATGCTGATTGCTTGAACACATCGGTCCTACATGGTCTCGAACTCGGCAGGGTACCGTAACGTCATCAATCCACCGACGTTCTCCTACTCTCGACGTCGAGCCCGCCATCGGTCGATCCCTCGTGACCACAGCAGAAGTTCCTGGCTTGTTCTATCTTATCCTTTTCTGAGATGCACTACCGGAACTCTATGGCAAGCCTAAACCCAAATCCCAAGTCTTTATCCAACTGCAGCCCTCCGTTCCGACATGGTACATCCGCCGCAGCTTCTTCTCACCGCTCTTGTGGCAACTTCAGGCCCCCGCTTGCCAGAGCGACCTATATGGGAGTTTCCGAGAACAAGGGGTACCTTATTTTGGGGGTCCTTATAATATGGACCCTACTATTTAGGGTACTATATTAGGGTCCCCTATTTTCGGAAACCCCCATATTTTTCCGGCATGTTCGGTTGAAGGGCCTTGTGCTGGGGCGGGGGAGGAGGACAGACCTCGGCTTACTAGCGGGGCCGGGCCCCTGGCATTGATGCCGCCCTGTGGCCCTGTGTCGGTGTGGGAGCCTCGCTCTAGTAGTCTAGAACCCAGTCTAGTCACTTCACGAATGGTTTTGGGATTGATTCGATAAAATCCAGGCACCAACGAGAGATGCTGCACACAAAGCATGTCCGGAGGCCATCGTGTGGCATCAAAGCTTATCGGGACGATGTCGAATGGCACCGCAAATGACGAAACCCAAAACCCCGGTCACGAGACATGAGGTCAGTAGCAACTCGAGCCCGTGCCCTGAAAGCTTGCTTGCAATTCTCCGAGTTTGTCGACGGTGTTGCCACGCGTTCGTTTATGTTCTTGCAGTCCGAAAGTGCCCTCACACCTCGCAGGCTTGTCAACAAAGAAGCCTAGCCAAAGATGTGCCCCTTGCTCCCCCTCATTTTGCAGGATCGCTGGCAGCATGCATCGGGCTCAGCTCAGCTTGAAATGCTTCGAACCCTCGACCTCCACATACTCGAGCCAAGATGTGCAAGCAAGCATTGGCACCAATAGAAGAACGACATATTCCTAGGTCTCCATCTGTTTGTCTGCCTGTCTTTTTGTCTGTCTGTCTGGCTTGCTTGTCTATCCGACTCTATCTGTTTATCTACCTATCCTTCTATCTATCCATCTTCTACTATTCTACTAATTCCATTTACCAAGCTAGCTGGCTAGCTAGGTAGCTAGCTAGCTAGCTGGCTAGCCATCCATCCATCAATCCATCCCTCCATCGGTCCATCCCTCCATCCGTCCATCCATCCATCCATCCATCCATCCATCCGTCTATCCGTCTATCCATCCATCCGCTCATCTGTCTACATCTTTTGTGCTGTATACACGCACTAAATGTACATCTGGACATCAAAGGTCCAACTGCGGATGGGCTGCTCGCTTCTCTGGCCACGAATGGCTATGAGACTCGTCGGTAACAGTGTTCAGGCATCTGGGACGCCTTGAGGGTGCCCATTCATGAGAACACATGTCTGACTGACAAGTAAGCAGATGGATCTGCCCACATGCATACACACACACACATATATATATATAATATAAACACACCACGGTTAGACAAATAAACAAATAGATGAATATATATATATACATATGTGTGTGTGTTTTATTTTATAGTTATTTATCTATTGAGTTAGGTAGTTAGTTAGTTGGTTAGTTTTTTATTAGTTAGTTAGTTAGTTAGTTAGTTAGTTAGTTAGTTAGTTAGTTAGGTAGTTAGTTAGTTAGTTAGTTAGTTAGTTAGTCAGTTAGTTAGTTCGTTCGTTAGTTAGTTAGTTAGTTAGTTAGTTAGTTCGTTAGTTAGTTCGTTAGTTAGTTCGTTAGTTACTTAATTAGCTAGTTAGTTAGTTAGTTAGTTAGTTAGTTAGTTAGTTAGTTAAAGTTTTAAAGTTAGTTAGTTAGTTAGTTAGTTAGTTAGTTAGTTACTTAGTTACTTAGTTACTTAGTTAGTTAGTTAGTTAGTTAGTTAGTTAGTTAGTTAGCTGGTACCCATTATTGTTTATTTATATCTATATACGCACACATGTGTACATATTTACATACATAGACATACATATACACATTCTATACGCACAGAGCCGCAGAGGGTCGTCGTTGTTGCGGAGTGCTCGTGCTTGTGCTGGTGCACGAGGCCAACAGTTTACAGAGTTCTGCAAATCAGCGATCATGGCACTTCGCTGGGGTCCTTGAGTCCTTGGGTGGACATCTAGGTCGCCCTATAGAGAAAGAAAGAGAGAGAAGGAGGGAGAGAGAGAGAGAGAACGTCCCCTCAACGCCCCATAACACATGGGGGGCCACTAGGCCGGGGGACCTAAACAGTCCCCTATGCCATGCCCAATGAAAGAAAGGAGAAAGAGAGAGAGAGAGAGAGTCTTCTCTACCGATGTTGTTCCTCATTGTCTTTTCGCGGTACACCAGCAAGCTAAGCCCCCGGGGACGACAAAACCTTGGTTTTCAGCCCTTTCCCTGCGAGCTGCTGGGGACATGGCCTTGCGAGCAGCGGGTTTCTTTTTCTTTGTCATGTCTATGTTTAGGTGCCTTCTTGCGAATGTAGGGGGAAGCAAGCCATGCCCCTCAGGGTATGACTCAGGGGGACAAACCTCCAACTACCATTGAACGACAGCAGCTGTAGGACAGGGGAAGCTCGGTATTGTGTGTGTTGTTGTGATCTAGATTCTTGTGACCTGGCAGCTATATCTTTTTTCTCTTTAAACCGAGCATCCGTACTTTTCTACTACCCCTACAAAGCCCCGAAACAGGGGTGCGCCTCACGGCGCGGGGTGCTTGACTCGCACCCTATGCCCCGGAGACTAGAATAAATAAAATAGGGAGAGAAGACCTATCTCCAAGGAAGGAAAGAAAGAGAGAGAGACTGTAGCGGGCGGGCAGCTACGCCCAGAAAGCTTGACGCCTATGCCAGGGCGAAGACGGGACCCGTTGCTCGCCCGGACCTTTGTCCCACTGAGGAGCCCAGGACACTTCCGAACCACCGGACCTCTGGCGTGCCGGGGGCTCAGTGGCTTTCGCTGATTAGTCTAGATAGCTGTCTGGCTGTCTGTATTATGTTTCTAGACAGCCATGAGGGCATGAGTCTGCGGGAAGGCTGTCGTGCGAGATTCTTAGCTGAAGGCTTTCGGTCGTTCAGCTTCAGGAGCGGTCCGCCTGTTGATGTGGGCATCCAGCTATACCTTGCGGCCATCGTCCAGGCTGGGGGAAGTGAAGACCTTGCGATTTGGGGTTTTGGATTTGGCAATTTCAGGCCTCATAGTCCTTCCTTCTGGCAGCTGTTGCCACTATGGCAATGGTGTGTGTTTTGGCTGCGTGCACTTCTCATCATTCAGACCTTGTCAAGTAAGTGGACACGCCTGCTGCAAGGGTTTGGAGCTGAAGTTTAGCCATATTCTGCAACAGTGCAAGCTTGTAGCCAAATTTCTCAGAGCCTCACAAAACCTACAGATCCCTATAACGCACCAATACATGCAGCCTTCGTCACCCCCAGAGGAGTTTACGGGCAAAAGCTTTTCAGCGCCCCCATCCCGACCTGGGGGTCTTTGCTGGATGACGTTACCCAGACCCAGAATTTGATTATTCAAGTACGCATGCACTGCGAAACCAACACCCACGCCTAGACAAGCGCACACATCTCTTCGGAGCCTAGCAAAGGAGTACTGTTTGAATCCCCTGAACGCCGGTAAAGGTTGACCAGAAACAGCAGCTCCTGTCCGTGGAAGGGCCTGGCCCCCAGACTTTGGAATGAAAGCCTTGATTTTCTCTGCAAGTTATTGTTATACGGTTCTTGTGAGGGCATCAAGGGCTGCAGAAGCACTGTTCTGCGACATTGTAAGGTCTTTGCACGACCTGAAGTATGCTTTTTTGGAACGCAGACTCTAGGAGGGCCGACTGCATCATTATTATTAGTATTGTTATTATTATGTAGTACGAGTATTCCTTCCATATGCTACAGCATGGGAAGTAGCCTAGCAAGGAGCTTATAATAGTGGCGCTCACAGGTTTGCATCCTGTTCGACTTGGATTCGGCCCACTGGGTCTTTCGTGCCGAACAAAGCAGTACGACTTTTGTTGGGCTTCGGGATCTTGCTAGATTTTAGCTACGGACACCCAGCGCACCATGGGTGTTTCACCTGTGGCAAGATTAAATCGTCGTGGCTTCACAAGTCTACACCGCAAGCTACGAAAGCGTAGCGATTTCGGGCCCACTTCAGCAGCCAGAGGCATTGAGTTTCTGGTCGGAGGAGTTCGGCTTGCACCCAAGCAGCATCCGGTGGCTAACGGCGTCCAAGATGATGATCCGAAATGTCCCCGCGCGCTGCACAGAGCCTGAGTTCCGAATGTTTCTCAACACCCTCGCCGTGAGCAAGTATGTGCTTGAGATGCCCAGGACAAACCTCTCCAAGTCCAGGGGGTACGCTTTCGTTAAGATGGGTGACCCCCACGATCTCATGGCTTTGGCGCGAGAGTTGTGGCAGCAGTGCGTCCCAAGCAGGATGAGTCCAAGACCGTTGAAGGTCCACCCTGCAGAGCCCACCCTCAAGGGCATTTCAGCGTTTTTGGCACGATTGAAAGCCTCCGGCCAATTCTCAGCCCTAAACCTATAGGCACCGGAAATACAAACCCCAAGCTTAGCAAGTGGTGCGAGTATGATTTGCTGAGCATGAAATCAACAGCCTACGATTTGGGGCTTAGGGTGCGAGGCCCAGGAGGCTATGATCCCGCTTTTCATTCAAGAAGCCGGGCCTCCCGAGTGAGTCCCGCGTGCGTCTCATCAGACCGCATCTGATCCAGCACTGTGCAGAATGCAACCCAGGTCCAGCCCGGTCTCCTATGCATTCCTATGCTAACTGGAAGAACTTGAGATTGCAGAAATGTCACTAACTCTTACAAGCCTCCATTCTCCTCCATGTGAGCAATGCGACCCAGCTGGAGTTATGGTCGCGCACAACACGCGCTTGTCACGCACAGGAGCTATGACCCTGTGCACATTTCAACGGCGACCCCAAATGCTCAATCATTGCGATTTAAGTTTCCATAGTTGCAAAGCCTTCATTTGTGAGTTGGCGGGATCGTCGAGGCAGCTGACACATGGGTGTGTCGAAGCGGCTCTCCGAATTTGACCAAACCAAACTCGAGAAGCACCGAGTTTTAGTTAAATGTATGATGTAGATTGATTCCAGACGTTGGGTTGGCCGACAGAAACCTGGACGGCCGTTTTTTGACACACTCACAAGTCTGGCATGTACCAGCAAAATCTAGAGGTGGTGGGTGTTGTCATTGTCTTGACTTGACTCCACCGCGAGCCCCTGGCAGAGATGCCGGACAAAATATCTGCTGGGAGCTCATACCCTAACTATTCGATAGGTTTTGTGCCTTTCCTGGCCCATGGAGCTTATAGCATGCAGCAAGCTGCGAACCCCAGCACGCATGCCGCCACAGAGAAAGTCGAAAACACACGCCTGCGCTCCAACCGAGGCCCGATGTCTGCAAACCCAAGAGTCCCAAGCGCAAGCCCTCCGACCCAAGAGCCCAAGAACCTCGTGCAGGGCCGTCCCGAACCGGAAGTTTGCATGTCTGCAAGGTTTCGAAACCGACAACTCCAACCAATGCTTGGTAGCTTCATTCAGGGTATGCTTAGCCCGAAAGTATCCGAAGAGCCAAAGACCCTTAATCCAACTCTACTCGCCTAAACTCCGAGCCTTTAAAGGCCCCACCCGAACTGCACACCTACAAGACCGCAAGACTCATCATCGAGGTCTCTCCAGACTCCCGAGCATTCTGGGGCCCCGCTTCCTCGACTCTGGACCTCCCATCGAAAGGGCTGTCAGGGAGTTAATCAAGGTCAGGGCTTAGGGTTTGCTAGGCTTTTGTGGTTCTTAAGAGTGTAAACAGGCTCTTACTCATTCAGATCGAGATTTGCGGGTCGTCCGGTTGAGAATGGCTGATAGCTCATAGTTCTGTGTCATCTAGAGCCCTAACTTACCCTCACCCGGCGCTGTGATCCCTATATACATAAACTGCATAGCACCGGCCCGAGCAGGTACTTTCGACAAGAGTGGAGAGATGAGCGCTTGAACCAGTCGTCTGCAGGTGTAGGCGATTTGGTGGCAGTAGTCGAAGGGGGGGAGGGGGCTGGGTGGGCTAGTCTTCATGTTTGCGGTTTGAGGTTACATAAGGGCTCCAGCTTCAGCAAAAAGGACAGGTGATGTCTGGCAGAGGGTTTAGACTCGGGAGCCAATGTCAGTTTAAAGGTCTGTCATAAGCGTTGACAGGTTCAGGGGCCTTCCTCTGGAGTGGCTGCTTTATCGTTGAAGCTTTGGTGGCTTGAATGTGTACTGCATGCGTGGGGGAGGGGGGGAAGTTTGTTTCAGAGAGCTGGATGTTCCTATCTGTGTTATTTCTGTAGCTTTACGTATCCGCATCATCGTTTTGTCTGTCTCGGGACTTTCAATTCTTGGACAGACCTAGCGCCACCTTGTTAATCCGATCATTGTGGACATGCCTCGCGCAGAGAGTGCAAGTGTGAGCGCGGATACCCTGGGCTGCACCGTAGGTGACTGCGAAGAACCGATTACTCTGGACCTCCCAGTACGTGGGATTTGGCAGCCCGACATCTATTTCGCCGCGTCGATGCAACCGAGAAGCAGTGACCTGTACTGGGATCACGAACCGGCAGTAAGTATGAGACTCCACCAACAGTCCTCCGGCCTTTGCTATTTGCCCAGCAGCACCGGATGGTGCTTATGTGTGTGTGTGTGTGTAATATATATATATATATACATACATACATACATACACATGTATATATATATATATATATTTATTTATTTATATTTATATATATTTATACATATTTGTATGTATATTTGTGTATGTATACGCGGATATGTATATACATATATATATATATATGTATATATGTATATATATATATATATATCATAGAACGTACTCGAATACAGCACAATGAGGGTCTTGCTCCTTTCTGTTGACCTACCGGTACCGTGTCGAGCAGTCGATCCTGGCCTTGGGGTCCCTGCATGGGCTAAGACTGGGCGCTGCGGTTGTAGCTCTTGAGTCTTGGGATTCAACGTTAGGGTCTGTGGCTTTGGGAGCATTGTTTTGGCACGGATCCCAGATGCACAGGCTGCCGGCAACGAGCCCAGGACAACTCCATTCGGGAATGGCATGGCGTGGGTTCAATGCGCATCTATCCGGATGCACGCGTGTGGAGATCGGTGCGTCGCGCAGCTGCAAGCACATGCTTGGATTGAAAGACCCTAAGCTGTTGGAAGCTGCATACGCCAGTGTTTGAAAGTTTTGGTAGGCGTACTGGAACTTTCTGATATTTGTTCCTCGTGGCAGTGCATGTTACAGGTAGGTCATGAAGCTTTCTTTGTCACAGTGGAGTTTCGGCAGGGAATGAATGTCTGGGAAGCAGATGCAAGAGAAGAGCCTCATTGGCTTTTCCTATAAAGCCACAGCAACGGAGAAGTACGACCAACAGATATCAGCAGGAAACTCCGATGATCGCATGTTCCGTCGTGGGCCTCGGTGAGATGTTTTGCTCGTACAGACCAAGGCTTCAACCACTTAATGCGCTGTCCAATGAGCATCTGGGCTCCAGCAGGAGGTGTACAGGGCCTCTATGCAAATTGAGGGGGTTCTGCAAGTTAATCGCTGATTTGGGGTGGATGGGGGACGGGGCGGGTGGTGACAATACTTTAGGTCTATATTAGGTGTACTTTGTTCCCTGAGACTTCCGTAGCGATGGCACTGTAGGTTGAGGCTACAAAGGCTCTTCAAGTCGTGGTTGTGGAGGGTTCGGCGATGTCTTGATGCACGCTTGGTTGATCTTGCACGGTGTGTATGGTTGATTTTAGGGTTTAGGGTTTAGGGTTGGGCCTCACGGCGTTGCAGAAAAGTTGGGTCCGGAGGTCGCACCATCTACAAAAGTGTTTTGTCTGTAGGTCAACACGAGCACTCGATGGTTGAGAAAGCCCACGCAGCCAGTTACTCGCGTAATATAGGGGCCTAAATAATTACCCACACTATATTGGGGGGTTCCTTATTGTAATAATGGGCCCGCAAGCCCTATTCTAATTGTTAAGGCCCCTATATTATCCCTCCAAGCAGACCCTTCGAGGCTTTCATCGCCTACCTTTCGACACACAGCGATGCTTCATTCTCATCGGGTCGTACTCTTGGGAGGTTTCCAAAGCGACTGGATGGCAGCTAGGTCCGTTTGTTTGGACCGCTTCGTTCGAGCCAAGGGTAGCCATTCGCCGAAAGTTGGGCACTAGTTGTGGTTGTAATTCTGGTGCCGATGACTTTAGCTGACAGCTGATTATGAGGACGGTGCTGACGAAGATGCTCATGAGGTGACACGGTGACGACATGTGACGACTGTACACTAGCCAGACTAGCGGCAGTAGTAGGAGTGGCAGTAGTCGCAGTAGCAGCTACAAGGGCATCGTCAGTAGTAGCAATAGTAGCAGCAGTGGCATCAGCAGCAACAGCAGCAGCGCTAGCACCAGGAAAAGGTAAGGACACAAGGTATGGCTTGTTTGTGTCGTTCTTCTTATTATTGTTATTGTTCTTCTTCTTGTTGTTGTTGTTGTTGTTACCACGGTGTCTGTGGCCGGACGACCCCCCAGGCGGTGCCTTGTTATTGTTTTGTTTATGTTGCTGTTGCTGCTGCTGCTGCTGCTGCTGCTGCTGCTGCTGCTGCTGCTGCTGCTGCTGTTGCTGTTGCTGTTGCTGTTGCTGTTGCTGTTGCTGTTGCTGTTGTTGCTATGGCTGTTGCTGTTTCTGTTGCTGTTGCTGTTGCTGTTGTTGTTGTTGTTGTTGTTGTTGTTGTTGTTGTTGTTGGTGGTGGTGGTGGTGCTGGTGGTGTTGGTGTTGGTCTTGGTCTTGGTGTTGGTGTTGGTGTTGGTGTTGGTGTTGGTGTTGGTGTTGTTGTTGTGGTTGGTTGTTGATTGTTGGCTGTGGTCTAACGTTTGTTGTGCGTCGTGCTGTTGTTAGTGATTGTTAGTGTTGTTGTGTGGCTGATGTTGTTGCTGTTGCTGTTGCTGTTGCTGTCGCTGTCGCTGTCGCTGTCGCTGTCGCTGTCGCTGTCGCTGTCGCTGGGGCTGGTGCTGGTGCTGGTGCTGGTGCTGGTGCTGGTGCTGGTGCTGGTGCTGGTGCTGGTGCTGGTGCTGGTGTTGTTGCTGTTGTTGTTGCGGTTGTTGTGGTTGGTTGTTGATTGTTGAAGGTGGTTGTGATCTAATGAATCTAATGGTTGTTGTGCGTCGTGTTGTTGTTAGTTTTGTTGTGTTGCTGCTGTTGTTGCTGTTGCTGTTGCTGTTGCTGTTGCTGTTGCTGTTGCTGTTGCTGTTGCTGTTGCTGTTGCTGTTGCTGTTGCTGTTGCTGTGCCGTCGTTGCTTTTGCTGTGCTGTTGTTGCTGTTGTTGCTGCTGTTACTGCTGTTGCTGTTGTTGTTGTTGTTGTTGTTGTTGTTGTTGTAGCCGCCACGGACCAGGCCGCCGCGCAGTTGGAGGCAACAACGGGCTTTGGGCGCAACCTTCTTTCCTAGAGGTCCTAACCGGGCC